>CM039582.1:9080763-9141892 GCA_022457205.1 Saccharum spontaneum
TGGTGGTTTCATTCTATTCATATTGAACAGAACTTTGACTATTTTTTTCTCTGAACATATAACTGTCAAAATTATTTTTATATCATTTCTAATCTCTGTTCTATATCAGATTCTTATTCCAACACAATGCGGCGGGGAATTTGTTCTATTTATACTGGACAAAGGTACTAGAATACTCTATATTTTAGACCCTACCCCTCTTGATCCCATGTTCCAGTACAACCCAAATGCAAGATATGTGCAGAAACTTTTATGGATTGCTGAGTACTTACCAAAAGCCATGTCAAAAGCTTGGCCTGGGTCTAGATGGAATGAAAATGTTTTTCTGTGGCGTCAAATAATACTACATGATATTCCAGTTTACAAAAGGTAACCTTTCTTTCTAGATTAATACTGTATAATAATAATTCTTTGCTTAACAGAATAGTTTATTTTTCCATTATTATCAGGGAGTTGTCTGGTTATATTGTTTTGCTCTTCATGACCTCGTGGAAAGGTGAAAGCCTGCAATTGCCAACGTTAAAGGTCAATATCAAAAACATTTAATTCATCAATTATGTATTCATTACCACATTTGATGCTAATATTATTCGTTCACTTGTTTGATGATGAATATGCAGGAGGATGGATATGAACTCAGAAAACAATTTTTGGGCCAACTACTAACATACAAGGAGAATGAATCTGAAGACAACATGCCCTTGGGAGTCCTGGAATTTCTTAGTTTAATAAAGAAAAGCAAAAATTAGAAATATAATATATATTCCTTAGTTGTAATAATAGTCCTTGGTTTTTTATTCATAAGATGACTACCTGGTCCATGTAATACTTATGTTTAAATAGTCAATAAATTTTATGCGCACTTCACTATGTGTTGTTCCACTCTTTTGATCATTGATTGACTTTGCCTTTTCAAGTCAGGTTCATGCATGCCGCATGAACATGGTATTCTTTCCTTCTCATCGGATTAGTTTATGAATTGATCAGATAGGAACACCTGGACTACCTATACTAAAATTTGAGCAATAAAGAAAACAACAATTTGTTTATGTTTTTCCACGCACATATAAGTGTTTTTGACTTGTTGTATGAAAAAAAACCTTCCACGCGTGCTGTGTGTATGCCATGGAGCACAGCAGATTCTGTCTCTGTTCAAAACCAGCATGACTCTTGTAGCGATGAAAGATGGCCAGGGTGTTGGCCTAAGTTGAACTCCATTGCCCTGCATCCCAAACTGCTTTGGTGGCGGCCATGGTTACCTATGCAGCACCGCATCCCAGCTGCAGCTCTTCAGAATGCCGTCAAATCCCAATTCCTCAATACAAAGTGAAACCAGAGCATGCTCGACGTGGTTTGGACCAGGCGTCGGTCTGCGGCATCAGCGCGCGGGCTCGAATTTGAGGCCGGCGGCTGCGAACCAGGAGCCGTGGCAGCCGTCGTCGTCGACGCGGCACAAAAGTCTCGTCGCTCCGGTCGCTCTCGCGTGCTGCTTTGCACACGCACAACAACGCGGTTTGGACGCGCGCAAGCATCCCTTTTTTTGGTTGCGTATTGCCGTGCCGACCTACCTCCGAGTGCCGTACGTGCCTCCAAGTTGCCGTATCTGTATTGCCGTCCCACACGTATCCGTATCCATATCGAGCTGCAGGACCAACCAGGCCCAACCTTCCTCGGCTCTCGTACGTATTGCGGTGCCGGACGTACACCTGCCTCCAAACGACGTACGTTCAAAAAAGCTGGCCGTCAAACTCGAGTAAGTATATCCCGTATCCGTATCGAACTGCAGGCCCAACCTTCCTCGGCTCCTACCAAAAAGGCTGGCCGCGCGGTGTACGCTCACTATATAAGAGCATCTCTAGACTCGTGTAACGCATCGCAGCGTAGAGCTTTCGTCGATACGACGACGGTGATCCCAAAACTCAGACGACGCGCATGCGCAGTAATAACTATACTCGGAAAAAAAAAAGAACAAAGCACACGAGCGACCGTCGACGGCAAAAAAACGGCGACCATGCAACTACGTGGCTCGCCGACTGCCCACACAGGTACTCACGCCCCAAATTTGCTTCAACCACTTCAACTGAAATAGGCCTTCAACATGTTCTTTTTTAGATGGTCACTCATACGCACTTTTAGGTAGTAACAAATATATAATTTCTAATGACTCTCATTATGTGTTTTTAAAGATTCTCTCCTACATGGAACCTACTGAAAATCAGGGACAGGGTTATTCGACACCATTGGGACAAAAATCTTGATGAATTTAGAAATATTTTAAGCTTCCCAATGCAAAAATATTTATTAAATTTCTATCAATTTCTGAAAACGAGTATAATAATAAATCAAATAACATACTAATTAATAATAGTAAAACCAATTTGGTTTGTATAAACTAGATATACACGTTATCTGTGATAAAGATCATGAAATGTGTTTTATTTAATTAGATTTATAGATTCCTTAACATGTTCGTCTAAACCACAATCACGTAATAGACATCAATAAAAATTTGTTGCCCCATGCAACACATCCGTCCAACTTTTACAGCTGCAATACTCATACGAAGGTATCAACGTCATGGACATAGATATCAACGTTGAAACATTCTGGAGATCCCATGATAATTGATCAACACAAAGATGACGTGGTTCCAGATCAGATAACTGTCAAGCTTGACGTCTATCAAGACGCACATGCAGGAGATGGCATGGACAAACATGGCCAACAACCTATATATCCTTTTGACTTAAACATTGATGCTGCAGATGAACAAGAACAAGATATGAATCAAGGTTAGCATACAGAACTCCTACTTTTAGCACAAATCTTTAACTCTAACAAAAAAACTATTCTTATTTTATCAACCAATATTTTAATCAACAATAGATTCACACATTGCACATAACTCTCATGCAGATATTTCTTTTTGCAAAGAAAGTGCAGTGCAGACTGCCAAGGAGAAAGAAAGAGATATGATTCAAGGTTAGTATACAGTACACCTACTTTTAGCACAAATCTTTAACTCTATTCAAAATAAAAAATACAAATGAATAACAAAATCTATTTTTATTTTATCAGAGATTATTTTCAAACAACAATAAATTCACACATTGCACATAACTCTCATGCAGATTATTCTTATTGCAAAGAAAGTCCAGTGCTCACTGCCAAGGAGAAAAAAAGGAAAGGAGAGAGAGTTCGATATGCACGGATGACCGATGAAGAAAAGCAAGAAAAATTAAAAAGACGCCGTGAAACCTATCACCAAAAGAAAACAAAGGATTCAACGCAGATCGCCAAAAGGATTGAAGAAAACAAGAAATATGCAGAAAAACAGCAAAGACAAAAGTGCAGAAAAAAAGAAAGAGAGCGGCAGTACTATGAAAAGATGCAGCCAGAAAAAAGAAAGTCTAGAATAGAAAAAATTACAAATAACAAAGAACTGAAGCGCAGCACAAACACCAAAGATTCAATAGCTATGGAGAACCCTGCATATATTGAAACAGAACTGGAAGTTACAACATCTACCTTCAATGTAAAACAAACACCGCAAGAAAGGCAAACATCACTAGACCAAAAAAATGAAGAGAACACATCAAAAATGAAAGACAAGCACAATGACAGGGAACATCTACAGCAAAAAGAAGACATGAGTAATGGTAATACTATAATTTTACATAACACTCTCACAACACAAATCAATATAATCTTTAAGGTCAAACTAACCACGTTTTTTGTACAGACATTCCCTATACAATGTGTCCAAACACCAAAGACAAAGATGGACCAGGAACAGCCTACAGTGAAGATCATGGTAAGTACATCAAGTTATTATTTATGCTCTTATTAAAAAAATATATAAATACAAAACATTACTTTGCAGACAATGATGGAGTAATATTTGAACAAGACACCAACGAGGATGAATATATGTTCTCTGCTCAAGGTATGCTAAATAAATCTAAAATTTATTCGCAACATTATATTACTATATACTTTTCTGATTTTTAAATTTGATAACTCAAAACAGAATGGGACATAGATGAGGAAATTGAAATCTCTGACGACGAGGGAAACGGCTGCGAATGATTCTAACATCCCTGACCCGTATGACATCGTCTACAGCAACATACCAGAAAAGACTCACATGCTGAAAACTGTAGAAAACTGCAAATTCTGCAATGCAAAAAAGTTTGAGTACGAGTCCGAAGGCTTATGTTGCAGAAAGGGAAAGATCAAACTAGCAAATCCAGACACACCACCTCAACTCATGAGGCTTTGGACAAGCAACGATTCTGATGCAAGGCATTTTCGGGACAATATAAGATTCTTCAACGGACACTTCTCATTTACAACTCTATATTGCCAGCTTGACAGGGACACGGTCGACGTCCGAAACACTGGCATTTACACCTTTAGAGCACATGGTCAGATTTACCACAACATACACTCAATTGGTAATAGTCCAGCAGATCGCAAACACCTAGAACTGTATTTCTATGATGATGATCCAAGCTTAGAGCATCGCTACCGTCGTTGTCGTAAGGAAATATACGAGCAAGACAAGCACATAGTCGGCATAATCACCGACGTTCTACGCGACAACCCATACTCAAAACAGTTTAGGAGTTTGGGACACGCCCAAAACCTCGAGGACTACAGAGTTATCTTGAACCTTGACCAGAGATTGGATCAGAGAGTATACAACGCACCAATCACTTCAGAGGTAGCTGCAGTATGGATAGAAGGAAACGAAAGAAGAAATACTTTTGACAAGAACATAATACTGCATGGCAAAAACAATGAAATACAGGGAATACGATCATATCATGGATGCTATGATCCATTATCATATCCTATATTCTTTCCAAGAGCCGAACTAGGTTGGCATCCAGATATCCCAAAAGTCGGCGTAAGAATAGAAGATGTGATTAAGGCTCGTGCAAAGAAAAAGGATAACGGCGACGACCCAGGTTAGTATATCATATACTTCATACTTATCTAAAACTAAATTATGATATATAACAAAATAGTCAATATGAAGCTGACTCTTGATTTCACAATATTAAAACAGATTCAAACAGCAGACTGTGCGTAACAATGAGAGAATACTACTGCTACAAATTCCATGTGCGACCAAATATTTTCGATCCAGTATTACATGGCGGACGACTATTCCAGCAATTTGCTGTAGATACATACATCAAGATTGAAAACTCCAGATTGGACTACATGTATCATCATCAGAAAGAAATCAGAGCAGACTTATACCAAGGGCTTCTGGATAGCATTCAAGCCGGCGAGCAACAGGGAAATGAAATTGGAAAAAGAATACTCCCCTCATCGTTTATTGGAGGACCGAGAGATAAACATCGTCGGTATCTAGACGCTATGGCTCTGGTTAGAAAATATGGAAAACCAGACATATTCCTTACGATGACATGCAACCCAACATGGGAAGAGATAAAAAATGAACTAAAGTTTGGACAGACACCACAGCATTGTCCAGACCTGGTTGTTCGTGTTTTCAGAGCAAAGCTAGAAGAAATGAAAAAACAGCTATTTGAAAAGGACATTCTTGGAAAGGTTAAGGCGTATACATATGTGGTAGAATTCCAGAAGAGGGGACTACCACATGCTCACTTCTTGCTGATCATGACAGGAAAATACAAGTACACATGCCCAGATCAATACGACAGAGTCATCTCCGCCGAGCTACCTAACAAGCACAAATACCCAGAGCTATACAAATTGGTAGTCAAACATATGATGCATGGTCCTTGCGGAGCACTGAATAGATATTGTCCGTGCACAAAGAATCGTACATCATGCAAGAACCATTACCCAAGGGCATTTATTGAAACTACAATTACAGGCAAGGACTCCTACCCATTATATAGGAGACGCAACGACGGAAGGACCGCAAAAGTCAGAAAATGCGATTTAGATAACAGGTGGGTTGTTCCTTACAACCCTTACCTATTGATGATGTTCAACTGCCACATAAATGTTGAGATATGCTCAAGCATCAAAGCAGTCAAGTACCTATATAAATACCTATACAAGGGGCACGACAAGGCATCTATATCTGTTACTGGAGCAGAAAACGAAGTACAAGTCGATGAAATTCGACAATATAGAGACGCACGATGGGTGACGCCTCCAGAAGCACTATGGAGAATATTTGGCTTCGAACTAAGCAAAATAAACCCGCCAGTCCAGCAGCTGCAGCTACACCTCCCAAACATGCACATGGTTTCATACGATGGCAAAGACAAAATCAAGGATGTTATCAACCGTGGAGGCACAGAAAGATCAATGTTGACAGCATACTTCGAAAGAAACACCTATGATGAAAAATCCAGAGGCATACTGTACAGAGACTTTCCTGAGTATTACACTTGGAATACACAGGGCAAGCTATGGCAGCCGAGAAAACAAAAAACAAAATACCAGATTGGCAGGATAGTCACAGCACATCCAGCTGAAGGAGAACGATACTATCTTCGGGTACTCCTAAACCATGTGACAGGCGCAACGAGCTACAAAGACCTCAGAACGGTTGACAGTCAAATAATGCCAACATTTCGGGACGCCGCAGAAAAAATGGGACTCATTGAAGCAGACAACACAATAGATGAATGCATGACAGAAGCAGAGCTGTTTCGGATGCCATCATCGCTAAGAAGACTGTTCGCAACAATTCTGGTGTTCTGCGAACCAAGCGATATCCGTACTCTTTGGAAAAATCACCTTGAGGCAATGTCAGAAGACTATAGCAGGCACTGCAAGTGCAAACACACAGTCCAGCAGATGGTACTAAGAAATATCAGAGACATGCTGCAGTCAATGGGAAAAGACATCAAATCATTTCCACTTCCAGAAATTGACAGACAGCATGACACATCAGATAGCATACCTAGGGAGATTATCGAGGAATCCTCGATCAAAGTGGAACCAGAGGATGCATCTTTGCATGAGCACCTAAACAATGAGCAAAAGATAGCATACAAGAAGATCATGTCGGCAACTAAAAGCAAAATGGGAGGCCTCTTCTTCGTCGATGGCCCAGGAGGTACGGGAAAAACATTCCTTTACAGGGCGCTCCTAGCCAACGTGCGAAGTCAAGGCAAGATTGCTCTAGCAACAGCCAGTTCTGGTGTTGCGGCTTCAATAATGCCCGGAGGAAGGACTGCGCACTCGAGGTTCAAGATACCACTAAGAATAGACAACGAATCAATTTGTGGATTCACAAAACAAAGCGGGACAGCCAAGCTACTACAAGCAGCAACACTAATAATATGGGATGAAGCATCAATGACTAAGAGGCAGGCTGTTGAGGCACTAGATAAAAGCATGCGGGATATTATGGACAAACCACAACTACCATTCGGAGGGAAAACTGTTGTGTTCGGAGGAGATTTTAGGCAAGTGCTACCTGTTGTCCGAAAGGGTTCAAGAGCCCAAATAGTAGACACATCGCTACGTAGATCCGAGCTATGGAACTGCATGCAACATTTGAAGCTTGTACGGAACATGAGGGCTCAAAACGACCCATGGTTCGCAGAATTCCTTCTGCGTGTTGGAAACGGAACAGAAGAGACGAATGAGAAGGGCGAAATCCTTCTACCTCAAAGTATATGCATGGAACACAAGATAGAAGATAATGGACTAGACAAACTGATCGACCATATCTACCAAAATGACGGCACTTCCTTGAAGGATCCAAAATATATCACGTCGAGAGCAATTCTATCCACAAGAAACGACTGCGTAGACAGCATCAACCTGAAAATGATTGATCGCTTCGAGGGAGAAGAGAAGGTGTATCACAGCTTCGATTCAGTAGAAGACGACCCACACAACTACTATCCCCTAGAATTCCTGAACAGCCTTACACCAAACGGACTGCCTCCACATATGCTCAAACTCAAAATTAACTGTCCAATCATACTACTCAGGAATATCGACCCGGCTAATGGTCTTTGCAATGGCACAAGACTGGTCGTACGTGCGTTCCAGAAGAATGCCATTGATGCAGAGATTGTGCTAGGACAGCACTCAGGAATGCGGGTTTTCTTGCCTAGAATACCATTGTGTCCCTCAGACGATGAGATGTTCCCGTTCCGTTTCAAGCGGAAACAATTTCCCGTTAGACTAAGCTTCGCAATGACAATAAACAAATCGCAAGGCCAAACAATACCAAATGTGGGCGTCTACCTGCCTGACCCAGTTTTCTCTCATGGACAACTGTATGTCGCCCTCTCTAGAGCGACGGCAGCAAACAACATAAAGATACTCACAGGAAAACATGAAGAGGAGGAGGAGGAGGAAAACAAGAAGAAGAAGACAAAGAACAAGATCAGTACAAGCGAGACATACACTAAGAATATCGTCTACACAGAGGTCCTAACCAAATAAGTGATGTAATGATTGGAAAAAAATGTAACCATGCTGTATACATGTAATATATTATTCTACGCCAGTGGAGTTAAACATACGCAAAGTGATTTTTAATAATAACATTTCTATTTGCTATGTCAAAATCCTAAAAAAAACTCTTCCAGAGAAAAAAAAATACATGAAAAAAAAACAAATGCCAAACAACACAAACACTGCACACAAAAAAATTATAACTAAAGAGAAAGAATAGCAAATACCTTCCAAATTATCTTGTTTCATTACAACCCATCAGGCTTCTGAAAAAAAACCTAAATAAAATACCAAGCATCATATCTGGTGACATTTCAGAGACTAAATTTTTTTTTTTGCAAAATATGATAATTATACATGTAAGTCTAATCTAACATGTAAAAAAAAGCTAATTTTGCAAAGCTGAATTCAGCAATTGAGTATAATCACAAAATGAGCAACTGTAAAAAACTGAAAGTTGAAGTGATCCTAAAAATACTAACCACAATCAAAAACATGTCCACAAATACGACGCCTTTGGCCGACCTGGTCATCTGCACTGTTATGTACTTGATCTTGGGGAAAACGTGAGTACCAAAAACAGACAACCTTACCTGCAAGTGAAATTTAACAATCACTAATACTCATCAGGAAGAGAAAAATAATAAAAAATCTTTAACAAATTTCAAAGGTCAAGAGATCTGAATCACAAACGTAATTAACAAAGAGCTACATCATTCCCTGAAAGTGAAATTTAACAAAGCAAACAATTATCCTCGCGCAAAGGCCTGCGCTGCAAGGCCACACCAGCACGGAAAAAAAAAATCTATGGCGGCCGGATGTAACGCGCGATGGCGGAATAGAGCCTGGGGAGCACAGCAACTAACGGTACGACGACCCATGGACTCGCGAGTTCGCGGCGCAGACAGCCTCCAAATCTCAAAACAGCACAATAAAATACCAAATTAAGATTCATAATCAACAAACGATAGCTCTAGGAGATGAAACAAGACAAAAAGAAAAGGGGTGGAAGAGGAGTGCACCATGGATCCGAGGCTCACAAAGCTCCAGTAACGGTCAGGGAGGGGCGCCAACGACAGGATTCCTGCCGGCGGCCAGTCGCCAGGAACATAAGTCAGATGCGTGCCTTTCTTCTCCAGTTCTCCCCTTCTACTGGAGTGCTGGATGCGTGAGTTTGGGCTTCAATGTACGTGAATAGGATTTAGAGGATGTGTTTGGGCTGTGCGTACGTGCGTGTATTGGCCTGTTGACTGGGTGGGTGCGAACGAAAATTCACTGGGCCTCCTTGGGTGATTTTTTTTAGGCCTCCTTGGGTGAGTTAGGTGTTTATAAACCATTAGTTATTTTTTCCTACGGTCTCCTTGGGTGAGATGGGTGTTTAAAACATTAGTTATTTTTTTCCTTTCATGTTTCCAATAAACAAAAAAGTTAAAAGTAGGTACCATAGAAACTTTTCAATGTAATTTTTATAAAGCTTAATCTTTTAAACCTATTTTACTAAATTCCATATCTTCTAATGCACATAATGTAAAAGTTAAAATAAATATAAAAGACAAAATGAAAATGTTGTCATAATTCATACTACAAAGAGCAAAAAAGTAATCATAAATTAAAACATATACTCTCATGTATTTATTCCTCAAGAGCTAAAAATTAAACAATTAAGCTGAAACATATTAAAAAATACACATAAATAATATATTAATAAATCCTAGCAACCCACAAGTAAAATTAAATAAAAAAGAACAACTAAAAAACCATTAATCCGTAGCAACGCACGGGCATATTTACTAGTTAATACTAAAAAGGCAAAATTTCTGGATCTAATAATTTTTGGTCCAGCCTAATCCTAATTTGGCTCGGCCTCGCCATTATCAGATAAAAAAATGTGTCCGCTTTTCTGCCTGAACGTCCGTAGCTGCGAGAGGAGGAAAACGATCCATCCAACTGGTACTTGGGCTGGGCCTCTTGTGGGCTTAAGTCACTAGGCGTATGGGCTATTTATGTTTTGCCTTTTGACCTTTTGTGTTTGGACTACCATACGACCTTCCACAGTGGAGATCAGAAATTGAGACGTTTCAAAGTTCGCAGAGTTAACGTTGCCTGCTTGCCGTTGTCGATCAATGCATCGGCGATCAGCCATCGCCTGCCCACAATCGTCTGCATCCACGTTGCCACACCGGCTGCATTGCATGCCAGGCGCAACTATCCACTTGCCAGGCACTAGCGACGGCGGCCGGTTCCATCAGCCACAGCAATCAGCCAATAAGGGATCAGGTAAGGACAAGGGGTTTATAATTAATCTATTGTTGATTTATTTATTAATTTGAATAATTATTTTATTACTTAGTTTGGTTGTTAATTTATGATGAATGCGCAACGAATATAATCATATTCTCAACGTTAGATTTTTTATTAAATTTGTTGGATAATTATTTAATTACATAATTTGATGAAGCACAATTAACATAATCATGTCCTAAATGTTAGTCTTTTACACTGCATCAATGTATCCATGCTCCATGGCATCGATGCATTTAGGCCTTCTTCGGATGTTGTCGGGTTCACCTCAATCCACAAGTATTGGGGTAGAATTTAGTTCAAGTTCCATTAATCCACCCCCACACACGTGGATTAATGCGAATCTGACTACATGCAAATAAAGGCCTCAGAGATTATTTGGTTATAGGCTTAGAGCTAGGACTGTTTAGTTGGATGCTCTATAAAAATCCAATGGTAGGAAATGTTGTCTAGCCCATAGAGTCTTTTTCAACTCTCTGAACTAAATAACCACTCACTATGCATCCAAGCATCCTGTTTGAGCTGTCAATTTTTGAAATAATTGACAATAGTCATAAGTCAAGTTATCACCTAATTTCTTAGCCAAATCATATTTTTTTCCCATTGCAACACATAATAAAGAGGTAAAATTTCTGGCACAATATTTTCGTCCAACTCTGATTACTACTCGGATTCTAATTTCTTGTTTGGTAATCCTCTTTTCAAACTGCCGTTCAGTCTAATCTTTAATAATTTTTCTTTCCTTGTTTGTGTTCACACCGCCTACTCCCCATACGAGTCCAATAGGAGAAATCGAATACAATACAATGACTCAATAAATAAATTGAACACAAATTGGGTTAAATTGAACACCAATTAAATCATATATGCAAGGCACTATATCAACGCAGGCGAGGCGGCGCGAAAAGATGTTGAGGCCGGAACCGATGGCACAAGATGTGGAGACGACGGCTTGGGCAATGGAGGGGCAACCTGACGAGACGGCGACGTGAGCGAGACCAAGGCGATGATGTGCAATGGCGATGAGAGGAGACAACGACGTGGACAAGGTTGCCAAGTTGTTAGGGGCATGCGGCCAAAGGGGCTCCGTTGCATGGACCTACCAGGCTGCTGGGACGCGGTCGTGTGGAGCTACCGAGGCGTGGTCGCGTCGGGTTCCGTGGCCATCGGGGTGCTGTGACCGTCAGCCCGTCAGGGCTGTATGGCCACCTTGTCAAGGCTTTGGGCTGACGAAGTTGGAAGCCTCGGGGTGCGAGTGGATGAAGCCACGTGACTCCGAGTCCGAGCTAGCAGATAAGGATGAGAAAGAAGATAAAAGGAAAGAAAAAGAAAGAAGAGAAAAAAAGAAAAAAGAAAGAAAAGAAAAAAAATAGGGTATTATGTTTCCTCATTGATTAATTGTGTGTTATTGGTCTCGACTTTAACAAAAAATGCACGATGAAGTGTTTATACACTGTAAATTCACTGATACGCAGTATGCCCCATTATTTTTGTTGATTCTTTGATGCTACAATTGGAAGTTGGAAGTGAAAACCTGTGCCCCTGGCCCTGCGTGTTCGTCTGTGCTAAGCATAGATGCAATTGATTACTTAAGTAGAAGAAAATATATTGAGTAAAAATTATTGATATATACATTTTTAGCATAACGTCGAGTGCAATAAAAATATAATGATGTAAATGAAAAACTATACCTTTAATTTTGGATGACGTGGTACCTTTTTCTCCCGTTGCAACGCACTAACACTTTTGCTAGTAATAATAAAGAGGCAAAATTTCTGCCACCAATAGTTTTTCGTCCAACCTAAAAAATCCAAAGTGTGTCGGTCTCGGCCATCATAGAACCGTTTGATTTTTCTTTTCTTTTTTTTGCGTGGAATACGTTTCCGTCCAAAAGTGTTCTTTTTCTTGTTTCTTTTTTGTTTATTTCCTTTTTCCCCCCTCAGATGGAAACCCACCTTCGGTTGTGCACGTACGTGATTTTTTTGTCTTCATTTTTTTTTTGGTAAAAAAACATATATAGCCTCTCTCCCTCCGAGATCCAAATCAGACCACGCAACAACTCCCGCTCCAAATACCATACAAATCTACAAATCCCAAATACGATACAAATCCAAATCAGACTAGCTCCATAAGGCAACAACTCCTTAAATCAAATCAATAAATTTATTGTTTCTTCTTCTTTTATTCTATCATAAGAACAAATCAAGAACTCCACACCAACGGTGTTGCTGAGCCGGGTCGTCGACTAGGTGGAGGCAGGGGCGCGATGAGGTCGTGAACGGTGGGATTTGATGCGTCAGGTCGACGAGGGAAGAAGAGCGGAGGAGCTCGGTCTGGCACGGATTGCGCGGGTGGCGCAGCAGACGGTGGAGTACGACGGCGAGGAAGTAGGTGTCCGGTAGTGAGGTTCGGCACCAGCTCCTGGTTGGCGTTGCGGGCGGTCTGCGGCGGCGTTCGGGTCCTGCGAGGCCGAGAAAGATGGCGCGGTGTCGTGGGCAGAACCGAAGTCGTCGCAGCCGGCGCTCGGAGTCGTCGGCGTCCGCAGAAACAGCGGTGAGGTCGACGGTCAGAGCCCGGCTGTTCGGCGGTGTCCGTGGTGGTGACGTCACGGGGCGTGGACGTCGGGACGTCGATGGAGATCGGCACGGTAACGGATCCAGAGGCAGAGCGAGATGCTGGAGTGGCAAGCTCACGGCGGAGATGAGCTCCCAGCTTCACAGCGTCGGCGCGGTCCGCCACAAAGAGGAGCAGAGGAAGGGAGAGGGAAGAGAGGTGCAGAGCACCGCCGCTGCCACTGGCTCGGCGTCGCGGCAGCTGCCGTTGCCGGAGGCGGACTCGACGAACAGTCGGTTCATGGCCCTTGGAAGGCATCCTCTGAATCTCAATCTTGCTAAAAGTTCTTCCTTTGGCAGAGAGGCTCGGACTCCTCTCGCCAGCAAGTGAGTTGGGAGCCGTGACCGTGACTACATGGAGCTCAACGAGGATAAGAACGGTGCTGCACAGGATTGCAGGAGGCAGAGAAGCTTAGTTCATGGACCATGGACCCCACGTGTAAGTGTCATATAATTTTTTACTGAAACCACGAAGTATTCCCAAACATACCTTTCTTTAACACATTTTTGTTAATTAATCTGACACTAATTTTTTTTATTCCTTTTATTTTCCCAATTCCTGTGGTATAGATTCATGCGTTACGAAAATTGCTTAATAATTTCACGCACTTCCATTTACATGAATTATCACTGTGCCATATACACTTTTGTTTCTTCTTATATTTACGATATAATATTTTTCCATTGCAATACACAATACAATGTCATGTACTCACAGGCGGAGACCAACTTTATGTGTTGTGACTCGGCATGCGCGGATGTGTAGTTTGCTTTTCATATTTGTCAACCTCACAAATAGGTAGATATAATAGTCTAATGTGAGGTTAATACTTTCTTGCAATGCATTTAATTATTGGCCTTGATATTTAATTGAAATAAGGTTAGTCCAGTTAAAATCAAACAAAGATAGCTAGGTTTAGATGACCACGCAATAATACGTCCTATTGCGACATATGAACACGTTTGCTATTTGTACGAGAGTACCGGACAACAAATTGTATCCTCTAAAAAAACAACAAATTGTACTCCCGGTGCAACGCACGGACATGTTTTGCTAGTTTTTATAAACTAAGAGCAACTTCACCAGATTAAGAAAACTCAATCCCCTCCTATATCAGGTTAAAAGGGATTTAAGACCCTAGGTTATAGGAGAGATGTGCTCCAACAGAAATCCTAATCCCTTTTATATGTGAGGTACACCTTTCAATTGGGAGAATATCTTTCTTCTCCTCTCCATCTGTCTTCTTGCTCGTGCATGGTTGCCCGCTTCTCCGCGTACTCGGGCACTCGAAACAACGGTGTGGTGGCTCGGCAGCTTGGAGGAGCAGCGCAGCATCCCGCTTGGACACTTCCTCGCGCGCTTGAAGTGATGGCATGGTAGCTCAGCCTCCTCCTAGAGGAGCAACGCAATGTCCCTCTTGGTCACTTTCCTGCACGCTCGGAGCGATGACACGGCAGCTCGGCCGCTTGGAGGAGCGTCGTGACATCCCACATGACCACCTGGAAGAGCGGCGCGGCGTCCCTCTCGATCGCTTTCCTGCGCACTTGGAGCGACCAGCGATTGCACGGTGGCTCAGCCTTAGAGGAGCGTCGAAGCGTCCCACATGGACTCTTGGAAGCAGTGGCGGATTTAAGGGGGGTCTGGGGGGGGGGCTCCAGCCCCCCTAATGACTTGATTTACCACTAAAAATATTGTAGCAAAATCTCAAATCATCATTAAATTTTCATGCAAATCAACATCTCCATTGTTTTAGCCCCCCCTTGATTCTCATCCTGCATCCGCCACTGCTTGAAAGAACGACGTGACGTTAGGCTCGCCATTGCAATTGGTAGCCCGTCCGCTCACAAGTTGAAAGGATCTAAATAGCTAGAGGACACTAGAGAAAATATGATTACACAATAAGACTGCGCTTTAGCAAATTGCTATAGCTTTTAAGTCACCACAAGCAAGCGTCCTACTCAAGCTAGTTGCTAAGATCACTAAGGTTGAAATCACTCAAGGAAACAACCTAGCAACTAAACTAGAGAGCTACCACAACTAGAGCTACTAAACAAGTTACAAGAACAACTAGCTCTAATTACAACTAAGCTACACAAGCAAGCAAATAAGCCCTACACAGTACAAGTATGCTATGGAATGTATGAACAAGTGTATTACGGAAAATTGAACCGGGCAAGAGACAATTGACAATCAATTGAACATCGAGATTTATCCCCATGGTTCAGTTGCTTTCTGGCAACATACATCCATGTTGTGGCGAGTCCAAACTAGGTGGCTCACGTGCTAATAGGCATCACACGCCTAGCCCAACACTTGGGCGCCGTAAGAACCACACTAGCTAGAGAGCACTACCTAAGCCACGATTCCACTAGAGTTGCCTTTTGCGAATCTCCCGCGGGGAATAGACACAAGAACCCCTCATAATCAACGATCGGAGCCGAAAATAATCACCACCTTATGCTCAATGATCCACCGCTGCTCCAAGCCGTCTAGGTGGTGGTAACCACCAAGAGTAATAAGAAATCCCACAAAAAAAACTTGATCACAAATGCCACTAGATGCCTCAACTCAATGCAAATGCTCTTTGGATCACTCCCAATCTCACTTAGATGATGAACAAGTGAAGGAGATGAGCGAGAGAGGTTTGGTTCAGCTCAATAGGGTGTATCACATGTGAAAATGGCCAAGAGAGCCCCCGAGCCCTTTAAATAGAGCCCCAAGGCTCCACTAGCCGTTGGCTGTTAAACCAACTGTCGGACTCTCGGTACGGGGACGTGGGGCCATCCGACGCTAGGGTCCGACACCTCTGATGCACGCCACGCGTCACTAGCCATTGCAGAATCGAACGTTGCGCTCAAACGGTCGTGTTCGCCGTTCGACTCACCAGAGTCCGTCGATCGTTGGACCTGTGCACGTGCACGGTCTGATGAACTCCATAGAGCTCCCGAGAGCACTAAAACCGTCGGACCTTGGTCCGGGTAAGGCCGGACGAAAAACTCGAAGCTCGTTAGCTCGTTTGGCTTATGGCTGGCTCGGCTTAGCTCGGCTCGGCTCGTTATGATAACGAGCCGAGCTGAGTTAGGATTTTAGCTCGTTAGCTATAACGAGCCAACTCGAGCTGGCTCGTGAGCCGCTCGTGAGCCAAACGAGCCGTAGTTTTAGAAAAAAAGTTATCATAACTTATATTAGTTTTGTATTACTTCATGTCTTGCACTTCACAAATGGATGATATGTTAGCTCATATGAATATTTTATTCGATTTAAGGTTATTGAATATATTATTTTTATATTATTAATATTTTTAAGCTTTAGATAAATACAAATATTATATTTTGTGTATTTTTTATACCTGGCTCGCGAGCCTAACGAGCCAGCTCGAGCTCATAACAAGCCGAGCCGAGCTGGCTTTCTAGCTCGTTAAGATAACGAGCCGAGCCGAGCTAGCTCGGCTCGTTATCTTAACGAGCCAGAACGAGCCGAACCGAGCCGAGCCAGCTCGGCTCGTTATCCAGCCTTAGGTCCGGGTGAGGCCGTCGGACCGGTTGCCAGGGTCCGATGCCCCTGTGACTAGCGCGCTGTATGTAGGGTGTGATTGGTTTGCTATATGTAGCCTAGACTGGTGGGATGCGAGTTTCTCAATAGACCGGTGTGATGTACTCCCTCCGTCCCATTGAAAATGTCGCCCGGGAAACGTGTCTGTGAGGGGGACACGCTTTTCTAACGACATTTTCAATGGGACGGAGGGAGCACGTTTCTGTTGTTTGGTTTTTTTACTGCCATCTAGGTCTGGCTCGTAGGATGCAAAAGAGGCCTCTCAGCCTGGCTCTATAGATATGCAAATTTTGGGCATTTCTGGGGATGCTTGACGCAGGTGCCTATTTAGATAATGATGTTATTAGTGTACAATTAGTACATATCAAGTGATATTAATGTCTTTTAAAGAAGTTTAATATGTAATAAGATAAAATAAAAACTTTAAAGATATACTTGTACAAAATAAAAACCATCACCATAATATTGCGTTAACTTTATCTCACTCATGCGACATATCTTCGTACAGGCAATCAAATAATATCTCTTCTCAGCCAGGCTAAGTAGATACACGTAACCAAACACGATAGTGTATATGCGTTCAACTTGTTCCACGGGGCATGGCTCCCAGATACAAGCTAGGGTCGACTCATACGTGAACTACTCACCCCCTTAGCTTCTTTAAGAAGTGAGCTTTAGTGGGAAGTGATAAAAAGTTACTTATCAATGGAGTTTCTAAAAAAATAATCGGATCCAAACCAGGTCTTCAGAAAGGGCGGAAATAAGTATGTTCCGTTTATTGTTATTGCTATAAAAAACTATACTTGTTGCTTTATTTCTATTGTTATAGTGGGAAGTGATAAATAGTTTTATTTGGCTAGGATTCACGGTTTAGTTTTAGAAATACTATTCAATCTCCTCTAGTCGCCTACCTTGATCCGATCTCCCCCCCCCCCCCCCGTCGGAGGATTCTGGAGCCGCTTTTAAACTTCGCGTGCTCTGCAACCATCGCCGATTGCTGCTAGTCTGCCATGTGTTTAGTGAGAATTCCAGTTTACATATTTGAAATGTTTTTCAATTAAGTATGGCGTGACTTTGAATTATTATGATGTTGAAATAGAATTTGGAGAAGAAAAGTATATGCAGAAGGGGAGATAAACTGAAGTTATAGGAGACTGATTATTACAGGGAACTCCTTGATTCCCCTATACGTTAAAAGGGGATTCCCTCATACTCAATTTTACAGGATATAAGAGAAAGGAAGAGCAATACGCTGCGGCACTCGTAAGTTGAAAAGTTTAGCACCGTAGCTAGCATAGCTACCGGTGCAAAAGATGAGAGAATATTTCTTCACCATGAGAAGCTAACAAGTAAAGCAACACACGTATGCTAGGGCTGCTAGTGTGCAGAAACGACTAAAAAGAAATCAAGATTTCTTTAATTTTTTATTACTAAATGGTGGATCCCACAAGTTTTTGCTGACATCGTATCATCTTGGCACCCTGCTGTGTACTGCTAAACGCTAATAAAGCTGATCTTACGTGACTCAATAAAGTCAAGTCATTAATCTGTTTGTGTGTGTATGGTCGTGCGTTAGGGGTCGTTCGGTACGGCTCCCAGGGCAGCTACTGGGCTGTTTTGCGGCTCTACCAACCAAACGGCCAGAAAGAGAACGGCTCCGAAGAAGGATTCCAGTGCCATGGGTTGAAGCCAAAAAATCGAGCTCCCATGGGCTCCCTCTGACAAAGTGCGGGCCTGGACTCTTTTGCTATGGCGCGGGTGAGCCAGGCCGCACGGACACGACGGCGAGATGAAGCGCGGGAAGCACGGACGTGACGGCGAGGTGGAGGTGGATCACGAGCGCGAGCGCGACAGGCGAGGCGGAGTGCCTGTGCTCTGGCGAGGCTGCGCGCATCTGCACCGGCGAGGAGTGAGGACCACAGGAGCACCGACGAGGAGTGCCGACTGCATGAGGTTCGGCGGTGGCGGAGCTTTGCGCGACGGAAAAGAGAGGATAATGATGTGTATGTTGTTGCGAGGAGGAGAGAGAAATGAGAGGAGAAAATAAAAACGATGCATTCGTGGACTTGTGGTCATGACGAGGAGAGAGAAACGGAGGAGAGAATAAAAGAAGGAAGAAAATAGATAGGGAAATAAAATAAAATAAAAGGGAAAAAGAAAAAAAAGAAAAATTAAGGGTATTGTGGAGATTTTACTCTTCCAACCGTTAGGAAGAGCTGTTTTGCCAAATAATTTGAAAAAAATAGCTCAAGTCAAAGCTAAAGCTACGTTGGCTGCCAAACGGGCACTTACGGTGTGAAGGTGCCATCAACCCTGGTCCCTGTCGATCAACTTCGTCTGTTTCGCTGTCTTATCAGCGTATTATTGATGATATAGCACGGAGCATTACTAGATGAAAACAAAATGTAAAATAAATATATTGAGGCTCGCGAGGCACGAACGAAATAAATATCTCTCCTTCGGAACAAGGGCAATCTTAATGCTATACCTATTAATTTCCATACACTTTACGTATAGAAACAATGGTTCCAATACATAATTTCTACAGAACAATTTTTTATCTAATCACATATATTCTCTCTCTATTCTCACATCTTTTAATGTCTTGGTTCTCGTGTAGACACGGTTTCTAACTTAGACCCGGTTTCTATGATTTTTGCTCTTTCTCTTTAATAACTACCTTACCACATCAGTAAAACACTTAGGTGACAGTACAACTAATATCTATAGAAACTATGGTGGCTTCTGCATTGAGAGTGCCCTAACAAACACAGGAGCGCCTTCGTTTCCCTTTAACTGTCGTTTTCGCTTTTCGACAAATAACTTTGACTAAATAAATATTAATATTTATAGTACATCATTAATAACATTAGATAGATCGTTGAATCTATTCTCATAACAAATTTATTTAGACATATAAATATTACTATTATTTTTTAAAAATCAAGTTAAATTTATTGACACGCAAACCATGAGCACAAATATTTAAGAGGTATACTCTATATTTAAGCTAGCTCAGGCAGAGATGGACATCAGGATCCCGTTTGTAGCCTTCGTCTTCCTCACTGTGGTTCTCAAGCTCATCATGGGCTAGAGCACATCATCACGCACAATTAATTAAAGCTGGGAAGTGTTAGCTCTTGGATTTAATTAGATCTGGCCTATTAATTAGAACTAGTACAGTACTACTCCATAGCGAGTACTTCTGGACCAGCATTGGACTAAGACCAAAGAAATAATCAAAGGAAACCGATGGACACGTGCATATGCTTTCGTCGACTCTTTCCCTTCTTCTGTTTTCCCGCACGGACATGTCCCTTCTTCTGCTATGGTCCACAAAATTGTTCGAATGAACACTAATGAAGAAATTACCAAAACTACAGCTGTAGATATTGAAGAGATAGATTATATTTTAAATATATCAATTTCATATTTTTCGAATTAAAAAGAAATATTTATGAATTATAGCTATTTGCCTATTATTTTATTATTTTTAGATACATATATACGCGATTTCTCTTGGTGATGCCCTCTATTTTCACCGGCGATTCGTAACGAGCAGGTGCCAGTATTGTGAAATCAGTGGGCCTAGGATAAAAACTGCATGTGTAAAGAGATTTATACTGATGGTTACACTGTATAAATCGCCAGTGTTAACGGTGTTTTTTACATTGATGGTTTTCGTTAGGCAACCGCCAGTGTAAATAGCATTTACACAAGTGGTTCACTTAACCAATCCGCCAGTGCAAATAAACAATTACACGACAGTTATCTTATGTGAACCGCCTGTGTACCTCTTTTACACCGGCGGTTCGTGTAATGAACTGCCAGTATTACATTTTGGAAATCTCGACCGTTGATAATAGGGAAACAAATTTCAACTCGATGCTAGATAAAAAAACTTTGATTTCGGAAGTATCTTAGAAGGAAGACTGATTTTTTCAGTGTCAAATAGATAATTCTTTCGTGTATATGTGTGTCAGCTCCTTAAGATTTCGTCGTCATGTAGTTGGCTATACATTTGTCCCGTACTCCTGTCCCTGGCTACTCCCTCTATCTCTGAATACCTGGCTCAAAAATTTATCTACAAATAAATCAATCTTTAGGAGGTTGAATGGTCCGCCAACATATTTATTTTTCTCGAAGTCTCATCACATCTGCTGCACCTCCTCCCACTTCCTAATCCAGTGTTGAGTTTTTAGAGTTGAGTATGTGTAGTAAATGCTATTATTAGTGTGCTATTGGAACAATCACCGATCAATGTGCAACTACTTCAGTTAATGAATGATAAGGCCAGAGTGAGGGTTTCATGGCCTAGTTTTCAATACACTGTATTTGAAAACAGTGTAAAAAGGGTTTCATCCCCATAAAACTCTCTTTACGTTCATGAAACTTTTATTATCTCTCTTCATTAATACAGTTGCCATATCAGCATATTTAATGCTCGTTAAACTCTCATGAAACCTGTTGACATTAACTTAATATGATTTTCACTGTCATACTAATCTGCCCTAAAGTCATACTAATCTGCCCTAAACTTTAGGAATCTATTTACTCTGGGACACCGCAAGTAGCTAGCTAGCTGCCTGTCAACAGTACAATGGATCGACATCACGGTCACTAGAGGTTACAGTAACAGGCTACCAGCGTTTCGGCTTCATCAGGGAGTAGCCACCCGCGCGCTGCCTTTACTGTAGCCCGCTGCTCCGTGATGCAGCCTCTGGTCCTAGTGACCTCCTATCCTATGCATGACTGGACACGTCGAAGATGCTACCTCTTCCGTCCCAAAATAAATAACGTTTTTATTTTCAAACTTCTTGTAGGACTGTCTGTCATATTCAAAATTTTTGTATAAACTAGATATATACCGTACGTTCCACCGGAATCATAATTTTTTTGACTGAACCTTATTACTAAGACAAATGCGTGAGCTCCGAGGATTTCGTATTAGATGCGGACACGTGGATCCGATCTTCGCATTGGAACCGCGAGTAAGATGCGGATGAGTGAGCTCTGAGTAGAGGATGATTTGTATCGGACATGGATACACAAGTAAAAGCGAGATTTGGTATCACCAGGTAGATGATTACTTTAGAGTCTTTTTAGATGTAGAGATATAATCCATTTTGTTATAACTTATTTTATCATTATAGATACTTTAATAATAATTTATTTATTTATAATTTACATAAATTTTTTAAATAAAATAAATGGTCAAATAAGATGTGAATAAAAAATGTCACTTATTTTAGAACGGAGGGAGTACATGATTGATGGGACAAAGTCGATACTAGTATAAGTTAGCTCCCCGAGATGCCATCGACAGCTGCATTTCTCATCGTCACGTAGTTGGCTGCAAACTTGTCCCATCCCCTGGCAAAAAATGGACATCAGGATCCTGTATATTGTGGCCTTCGTCTTCCTCGCCCTCCTTCTCAAGCTCATCAGGGGCTACAGCACATCCTCACGCACGCTTCGCCTGCCACCAGGGCCATGGCAGCTGCCGGTCATCGGCACCCTGCACCACCTCCTCCTGTCGCGTTTCAGCGACCTGCCTCACCGGGCGCTGCACGAGATGTCCGAAACCTACGGGCCCCTCATGATGCTCCGCTTCGGCTCCGTGCCCACGCTGGTGGTCTCCTCCGCCGAGGCTGCCAGGGAGGTGATGAGGACACACGACCTCACCTTCTGCGACCGCAACCTGAGCGTCACCTTCGATGTCTTGAGCTGCGGCGGCAAGGACATCATCTTCTCCCCCTACAACGCCCAGTGGCGTGAGCTCCGCAAGCTGTGTATGCTCGAGCTCTTCAGCCAGCGACGCGTGCTCACGTTCCGGAGCATCCGGGAAGAGGAGGTGGCCAACCTCCTCCGCTCCATCTCCAGGGAGTCTGCCGACGGCCAGCAGCCCGTCAACCTCAGCGAAGGGATCTGCCGCATGATAAACGACGTCGCCGCGCGCACGGTCGTCGGCGACCGGTGCAAGTACCGAGATGAATACATGCATGAGCTGGACGAAATGGTGCGGCTGTTTGGTGGGTTCAACCTGGCGGACCTGTATCCGTCCTCGCAGCTGGTACGGCGGTTCAGCGCCGCCGCGAGGGACGCGAGGAGGTGCCAGAGGAGCATGTACCGCATCATCCAGAGCATCATCCATGAGCGTGAAGCCATGCCGACGCCAGAGCGAGACGAGGACCTTCTGGGTGTTCTCCTGAGGCTGCAGAGGGAAGGTGGCCTGCAGTTCTCTCTCACTGACGAGATTGTCAGCACGGTTATTTGGGTAAGATCCACTTTTATATAGAGCTAATCTCCCACTATAAGTCTAGCTATCTCGACAAACAAGTTGTCCACATCGATCATCCATCAATAACTATCCATATCATCTTTCACAGATAGTAATCTCATCCACTAACTTCTAACATCTTAATTGCAAGTTATTCACGTTATTTTCACTTAATTTATTCCAAGTTCTTTGCAATCCTCGCATTAACGCGCGAGATATCTTCTAGTTATCTGACACCACACTCTTGCAAAACCTACAATGCATATGATACTTAATTCTTAATTTTCTAATTTGTTTCTAATTTAGCATTAGGCAAAGGAAATTTTATTACACTAAATATTTTTTGATATCGTAGTCTATGTTTAGTACCTACAACTTAACAAATTTAATTATCCTTGTGCTATCATTTTTGTTCATTTTTCTGACATAATGTAGATATTTTTCCTTTATACCCAGTCAGATCAACTTATCAATTATTCCATATATATTTTTTATCCATATTTATAATTTCTCTTTCTCTATGCGTGGCACGTCCATTTTGTCTTCAATACACATTAAGTTAAACCATAGCTTAAGTTATGGTATCTCTTATTGCTAGCCATGTCACATGACATCTTTGATCTTGATTTTGATTTTAAATTTTGATTTTGTTAGTTGCTGTAGTTTCTTAATCCTCAATTTAAGTCAAATATCTTATACTTGCCTTGTAGTTAGAACTCTTTTGTATTTTATAAAGAAAAATAATTTAGGTCGTAAATTACATTCTTATGTATTTATTAGTATGAAAAAAGAATTTAATTAAGTCTGCACTACGACACTCAATAAACTCAACGGTAGAGTTTGGAACTAAGATCAAGAGGGCTTACGATGCTAACCTTAAAAGGATAGTAACAATCATTGTTTACTCCAAGAAGGATCTCGAATACCAGGGATAATATCCACAAGCCAACTTTGTTGTATCCTAAGTTCCTAACCTTCTCCCCTATTGCTAAAGATATTAAATTTTATTATCAAAGAATTATACATATAATATTATTTTTATAAAAAAATATATGGTTCTTATTACAATTATACTATTAATATAGATATGTCACCATGTTTTAGTGAAAGTGTATGCACAACATGTATATCTATTTTAGGTATATATTTTATATATTAGTACTAATAGAAGTGGATTGCTTAGAAACATATATATAGATGCAACGTTTTGATGATTTAAACATTTTATATTAGATGTAAATTTAAGAACATATTTTGGTTAATTTCTAATAATGACATTAGATGGTAATTTAATGGTTACTTAGATTATCCATCATAATATCCTGATATGGTGGGAAATTTAGATGCAAAATTTAGTGTTTACTTTAGATGATGTTGCATGATAGCATTGGTAGGTAGTTTATATTATATGCACATTTACGGGTTACTTTATCTAGTTTTTTTTCATAATCATATACATGGATATCCTTTAGAAAATAAAATGTATCGACTAGTTATTATTATCGATGTTGATTAGAGTCTACCAAATTAATGGTTAGATCTTTTTGTTTTTTGTTAGAATATTAAGATTTTTTGGCATGCCCCGTGGGAATTAATGTGAATGTCCCATTTCACAATTGTAACTGTAAGATTGTTTTTGCAGGATATTTTCTCTGCTGGGAGTGAATCATCATCAACCGTTCTAGTATGGGCAATGTCAGAGCTTGTTAAGAATCCACAAGTCATGCATAAGGCCCAGTCAGAGGTGAGGGAGACCTTCAAAGGACAAGACAAGATAAATGAATGTGATTTGATCAAGTTAAGATATCTACAACTAGTGATCAAGGAGACTTTACGGTTGCATGCTCCAGCACCCCTCTTGCTCCCTCGAGAATGTCGTGAGTCATGTCAGGTTATGGGTTACGATGTGCCAAAGGGGACCAAGGTGTTTGTGAATGTTTGGGCAATAGCAAGGGACAGAAAACTATGGCATGATGCAGAGGAATTCAAGCCAGAAAGATTTGAAAGTAGCAATATCGATTTTAGGGGTAATGACTACGAGTTCACTCCCTTCGGGGCAGGCAGGAGAATATGCCCTGGTATCACGCTCGGACTGGCCAACTTAGAGTTGGCGCTTGCTAGCCTTCTTTACCATTTTGATTGGGCTCTGCCCAATGGCACCAAGTTGGAAGAACTTGATATGGCAGAGGCCTTTGGGATAACATTAAGAAAGAAGTCAATGCTTTTGGTCAAGGCCAAACCTTACAATAATTTTATACCGCAGTAATTAGGTGATTTGTAATGTGAACTATGCCCCTGTTGCTACTTAATTTGTACCCAGAAAGCTTGTGATTATACTTGTAGTATCAATCTGTACTGTAGGACAATAAATATATGCATAGTTTATATATCCTATGCTTCTGTTATATTGTTTCATCACTCTGTATTAAGTGTAGATATCTACTTTTTATTTTTTTGCAAAATGGTTAAACGATTATCTAATGAGAGTACAAGAAAGAAAAGAGATTGATCTATGTCTCATCAGGTTGTATACTACTATTAATTTTTCCTTTACTTAATCTATAATTTTGTTTGCAGAAATTGAAATTTTCTAATACTATAGACACAAGGGAATTGTTCGCTGCAGCTTCAAGCCACATCAACTGTGGCTGCTGCTGCAACTTCTGAACTCCAAATACGGTAGAAGAAGCCTGCAGCTGTAGCCACTACTACATAGTCCATTTTTAGAGGTATCTCCCTTTTTGATAGAGGCGGTTCTGTCAAAATCCACCTTTAAAAATAGTTTTTTAAAACCAGCCCGGCTCTCGCTATTTTTAGAGGCGCTTGGCAATCTGATCTGCCTCTAAAAATACCATTTTAGAGGTGATTTTCTTGAAGATCTTTATGCCGAGGTTTTTGGATGTCCTTGAATGATCTTTAGGTGCTACGAGGGCTTCGGAATATATATAGCCACCGCCTTTGGCAGATTTTGGGATTTTTTTAGTCCTTTTTTTTTCAATATTTTAACAATAATCACTCCTAATTTTTTTTTGTGGATTTAACCGTTAATGTTGTCGCACCACATGCATTGGCATAGCAACATCTACCACGTTAGATGACATTTTCGACGTGGAAAACCTTAGCACGCCACTCCCACTGGCATGACAATACGGTTCTGTTGCGCCACTCCCAACTGAACCTTTCAAAAATCATAACTCTTTGATACGATATCGGATGAAGATAAAATTTATATGAAAAATATAGCTCTCGATGAGATCTACAGCTTTTTAGTTTTCAGTTTTTTCATCTAAGGACGTTAAGATGCTCAAAGAAATAATATAAAATTTCAGGAGCATAATAAAGGTGCACATGCTTGTCGCACTAGACAAATAATATCTTTTCTGCATTGTGTGAAATGAAGATACATTTTGTATGAAAGTTGTAGCTCTCAATGAGATCTACTACTTTATAGTTTTGAGTTTTCACATTTAGAGTCATTAAGATGCTCAAAAAAATAATACAAAATTTCAGTAGCATAATACTCACGTACTAACGCTTGTCGCATTAGAAAAATAATATCGTTTTTGTATCATATCAAATTTCAGTAGCATAATAATTATGTAGTAGCGCTTGTTGTATTACAAAAATAATATCGTTCCCTAGCCATTGAACGTCCGCGCGTGCTGTGTGCCCATGCGGGAGACTCACCTACACAGTGGCTTGGCGGGAGCACACATAGCAGCGGCGGGTGGGGCTCCATGGGGGATCGAGATGGGGAGGAGGGGGATGATGTGGCCCTCTTGGTTCAAGGTGGTGTGAGACACGGTGTGATGGTGTAGGGCCCTATAGATGTCCATGTAGCCCGAGGCACGACGGCCCGGCCCAAAGCACGGCAATTTAGCCCGGCACGAGCACGGCACGGCCCGGTGAGCTGCGGGCCCGGGCCGGCCCGGCCCGATAGACAGGGCCGTGCTTGGGCCGCTGCTCAAGCACGGCGGGCGGCACGGCACGGCCCGGTCCACAAAGGTCGGCCCGGTGGTGGCCCGGCCTGCTAAGATGTCACCAGGGAGGCAGGGACCAGGCTAACCCTAACTCCCCACTCTCCACTTGCTCTCTCACGGTCACCCCACCCGCGCATCCCAGCAGCGCCGTCCCCCCTCCCCACTCGCTCTCTCACCCCACCCGCGCGCATCCCAGCAGTGCCGCTCGCCTCCCCTTCTCGCCTCGCAGAGTCACAGCGGCAGCTCGCGCTTCCCTCTCGCCTCTTCCCCGCGCACGGCAGCGTCTCCCTCGTGGCCTCGCGCGCGTGGCCATCTCCCTCCCATGCTTCCCTCTCGCGCGCCGGCAACCGCCTCCTCCATGCCTCCCCGCGCGGCCCTACCTCCAGGGCGAGCGCGCTGGTGGCCAGATCTGCCTCGTCGGCGGCCAGATCTGGGCGAGCACGCTAGCGGCCAGATCTGCCTCGGTGGCGAGCACACCGGCGGCCGGATCTACCTCCAGGGCAAGCGCGCAGGCGGCCGGATCTACCTCCAGGGCGAGCGCGCCGGCGGCCGGATCTACCTCCAGGGCGAGCGCGCCGGCTGCCCGATCTGCCTCGGTGGCGAGCGCGCCGGCAGCGGCGGCGGCCTCCCATGGCTGCCCTGCCTCCTGCTCTCCCCTAACCTCTCTCTGTGGGCCTCGGGTCAGCCCGACACGCTGGATGGGCCGTGCTTCTCGGGCCGGCCCGGCCCGAAAAACGGCCCAGCAGGCCGTGCCTGGGCCGTTGGTCAGGCACGATGCCCGCCTCAGCACGGCCCGGGTGGCACGGCGTGCCGTGCCGGCCCGACACTCTACGGGCCGTGCCTGGCCCGTGCCCGTGCCGTGCCGAACCGGGCCGGCCCGATGGCCAACTATATAGGGCCCTAGAGCAGTGGCGGAGCCAGGAATTTGTGGCTGGGTATGCCAAATGCATAAAATTTCGAAGCAAATATGCCATAACGAATCCATAATAATAACCAAAGTAGAAATATAAATAATTAAGAAATATTACAAAACAATAACGGCTACTATAATATAACTCTATGGTCTCGTTGTTGAAAGAGATTGATGATATCCCCATCTTTCACTTGATTGAAGAATTCCCTCTCAATAAATGTAACCAAGCAATTGTTTAAATATTTATCGTTCATTTTGTTCCTTTGCTTGTTCTTCACATAATTCATTGTGGAAAACACTTTTTCAACACTAGCAGTGGCTACGGAAAGAATTAGCACCAACTTAAGAAGCTTGTAAACAACATAATATTGTTCATCTTTTTGTGTGTCCACAAGCTTAACTGAAAGTTCACATAGGTTCTTCAAATTTTTAAACCTTTTATCTCTACAAACATGAGAAATGTACATAGTAAGCTTCCATGGAAGTTTCCCTAATTCCTCAGTTGTGAAATTCTTAGGATAAAACTTTGTAGCAAGCGTAACCAACTTGGCTTGATCATAAGCAACAAATGAATCAATTGGACTAAATGCTGCCATGCAAGAAAGTAGTTCTGTGTTTACCTCATCAAATCTGTCATTCAGTTCTCGAAGTTGCCTATCAATGACACTCACAAACATATCAACATGAAAGCGATGATAGTTCATTGCACCATTATAGAACCCTCTTTTAGATCTCCCAACAGGATAATAAGGACTCTCCATGTCAACAACTTTAATCTTGTACTTCACACAAAAAGAAGTAACCCTCTGAAGAAAATCTTTCCACCCATCCTCTTCCCGCAAGCACTACCAATGAAACTTTGTAAGATCACTCAAGTCCTCTGTATAACCAAATATTTCTTGCATCAAGTGTGCCATGAATACAAACTCAAATGACCGAAATGATGTCAGCATAGTCATAGCTAATTGGGCCTCCGCTGTAGTATCTTCAACATGGGCAATACCAAGAAACCTGACACCTGCTCATCCCTTTTTATCAACAACGCAAGCAAACGGCTCACTGTTCATTCTGATACACATCAGCAGACTCATCAGTAAGTATTGCAAAATATTGACCACCAAGTTCTTCAATGACTAGCTTAGTAGTTAGTTGGGCACAACACTTGATGAGCTCATGTTGTAATTCATGGCATGTCATCTTACAATTTTGTGGAGCATTCTTTAGAACCACCTTGTCAACCTCATCAAAGTTTCCTGCAAACCAATTTAAAAGCTCAAGAAAATTTCCCTTGTTCAGTGAATCTTCACTTTCATCATGCCCTCTAAATGTCAAACCTTGGCGCAACAAAAATCTCAAGCACTTGAGTGTCCATGTCAAACGGAGCTTATATAAGGCTTTGTATTGTGTGGTGTTAGAAGCAATAGACTCCCTAATTGATGGTACAGGTGTAGTGAACCTATCATATTTTTCTTGAGCTTCAGCATGAGCACTATTGACAGCACCAATGTGTTTTCTCAATCTTGATTTTAGGTGCCAATTCCTCCATCCACCATTCACAAATGTATCTCCACCAGGGCATTTTGTTCTATCCTTGAACAAATAGCAAACAAAGCAAAAGTGATGAGGACATCACTCCTTCACATACACACAATGATCCGCTGCTGGACATTCAAGGTCCAATCACTAGAGCTCGCGCGCATCAATTAAATTTAGAGGTGAGCTCGTTCCTAAGTAACTCTTTATATGATTTTGAGAATAGATTGCTACCTAAAGATTATATTGTGCTTAGAAATGGAGAGGTCCAGGAGACACATGGAGGAGGGCTTGGAGGCGTGGAGGTCCAGCGAGGGCGCCCGAATAAAGATGGAGGCCCAAACCAAGTTGAGTTCAAGTCTGCCTCACAGTCCAGGAGCAGTCAGCACTAAAACGGTCGCCCAGGTCACATACGGGCTCGGATTTGGACGTTCTTGATATGTATGGAAAGCTAACGAGAAGACCTTTCGCATGGGTTTTGTTGGAGGCCCAAATTCAACCGGAGTCATCGGGAATCGTCAGAGCAAGTTGACATTCAGAATCTATCCCGACGCTGGGACGTCATATTTTGGTCTTTGGGCCTTGTATCGAGTTGGAACCCATTAGGGGTGCGTCTAGGGGGTCTTACACGACCCTAACCTCTTTAAATCAGTCGCTGCCACTCTCGTTAGAGTTTGGGTTTTGCTTAGATTATTCTGTTGACAACAGTTTCGCCGTCGCCGCCGGTTTGTGAGACCCCAACTTCATGAGATTAATTATTTATCTGCAATTTGGTTGTATTCCTTTATGTTCTTGCGTGTGTTCTCGATTCGCAAGAAAGGACTTAGCCTTCTTGGCGAGGTCAACCGTGCAACGCCAGTCGATAACCAGAGGGGTCGTGGTACTGCGATTGTGGGGTTCAGAGCCGAGTTGTTCGGAAGCCGAATCGAATTGTGTCGTGACTCCACCAAATCGAGAGTTATTAGAACCTTTTGGAAGATCGGGAACCCTAGTTCACATCAAGTGGTAATCAAAGCTTCAGGTATACCGTCAGGTTCAACTTTACCCTAGTTTAGTTTGATTTCGCCTTCGTCCTAGAGTCCACAGAAAAGCCAAAACAAAAATTAGTGTTAGTTTTTTCCCCTATCCCAGAAACCACGTTTAGCCTTTTGCTTAATTCTTTTCAGATTTTGTCGTGTTGAGTTTGTGTCCTGATCAAGGTCTTGTTGCTGGTTAGTTTGTGTTAGAGTCCAGTCGTGTGTTTTTCTCCGCCGTTTTCATCAAATCCTAGCCACCGCATCCCATTTTTACGCACTTTGTTCCCGTTTTTTCCTCTAATTCGGAGTCTGTTCGTAGAACAGCCATAACTTTCGCATACGAACTCCGTTTGAGATGATCCATATATCAATATCGATCAAAATTTTTTTTTGGATTTGCTCGTCCCCACCTTTGGTGGGTTTGCTAAATTGACATTGCCCAAAAACGGCCTGGAAGATCGTCTTTCCGAGCCTGGAAGGTTTTTGTTAATTTTCGGCATACCTTCTGAAATTTCCACAGGCCACGCCTTTTACTTGTTTAAGCTCAAATTTTTTGTGGTTACTTCTTGTGTGCTCCTAAGTCAAGGGAAAATATCAAAAAATTGAAAGAAAAAGTCGAAAGTTCCCAAAAAAACAACGACACCCTGAAAAATAGAAAAATTAAGAGGGACAAAAGAGGAACAATATTTAGAGGAGCACATAGAGGAGGCAGTTGTTGTAATTGTGGGCGTGTGCTGTTTTATCTTTGTTTCCTATTGCTCTTGATATCTATCATACTTGCTTCTTCATTTTGTTATCACACACCTGGTACTTGGAACACGTTAGACCAACAACGAGAGCAAGTATTTAGGACTATAATTTAGCGTTACTTTCTGTTTTTGAATTGTGTTCCACTCACATATTTGGCCTGCCTGTCTTAACTCCACATACTTCTTCTGGACAGTATAAGTTTTGACCCCTGTAATCGTAGTGCTACACCTTTCAAGTATCCTTGACCTTACTGGTAAGAACCTTATAAGAGTTTGAGAAGGGGTCTCCTTTTGCTATGATCTTGAGAGGCACCACTCCACCTACGTAGTAGATTATTAGGGATAACTTTCACTGTTTGTTCCTGTTTTGTGTCTACAATGCCAGGTGATGGTGAGGATACGGCGCCCAAAGACTGGTCGGAGTGCGTCAGCCAGGACTAACTACAATCTGTTGTAGATAATGCTCAGAAGGAGATGACTGAGGCAATCGCCAAGGCTGTCACAGACGTGCTCATTGACCTCAAGCTCGGCAACACCCTTAAGAGATTGGACAAACGATTGTCCGCACTAACCGACAGGGTAGCTGCCTTGGAAGTGTAGCCACCACCCGACCAAGAAGTTCATGATGGCAGCCACACCGGTGGACTCGAGGATGCAGTATATGACGCCGATGGTAATGTTGATCAAGCAGCGATAAGACAAAACAGGTTACACCATCATTTATGCACAAATACCACAGGTATGGGTGGCGCTCAACACTTCCACTGCCACCAAGGTAATCGTAATCATGCTCCCGATGATCCTTATGCTAAGGTTAAATTTAAAATACCCTCTTTTTTGGGACATTATGATGCTGAGGGATACCTTGATTGGGAGATGATAGTCGAGCAGAAATTTAGTGCCCACCTTGTGCCTGAGCAACATAGGGTTAGACAAGCCACTAGTGAATTTAAAGATTTTGCTATCATTTGGTGGACTGGTTTAGCTGCAGAGAATGCAACTTCTAGTACCTGGGAAGAGCTTAAGGTTGCTATGCGTGATAGATTTGTGCCACCATCATATCATAGAGACCTCCGTAAAAAAACTGATGCGCTTAGAATAGGGAGATAAAGTTGTGCAGGATTACTATGGTGAGCTTCAGAAAGGTTTGATGCGTTGTGGCATAGTTGAGGGACCCAAGGATTCTATTGTTCATTTTTATTCGGGTTTGAGGCGCGAAATTCAGGACATAGTTGATTACAAGGAATTTAACACTGTCAACCACTTGTTTAGTTTGCTATGCTTGTAGAGAAGGAGTTGCAGGGGCATGATTTGCAGGGCGAGAACAAGGTTGGCACCACATACACACCGTGATCTTCGGGGCTTCCCAAGGCATCTTCCTATCGGGTGCCCCCACCAGAGAGCAAGGATAAGTCTAGAGTAAAATCATCTTCTTCACGACCTTTCGGTCTAGGTAAAAATTCTATGCTGGAACCTTCGAAGAGTGCATCCTCCGTCACCTCAACGCGACGCACTCCTAGCGTTCAGTGCCACCGCTGCCATAGATTTGGGCATATGCAGCGGGAGTGCCCAAGTCAGTGAGCATACATTGCTATAGACGATGGGTACATCAGCACCTCTGACATTGAAGATGACGAGGATCAAGAACAAGCTGTTCAGAAGGACGGAAAAGTCTTTGGTAGCGAAGACATGACCGCCTACACGAACATCATTGTGCAGCGAGTGCTTGGCGCGTAGGTACAATAACCTGAGAAGCTGCAACGCCACAATTTGTTCCAGATTTTCTTCGTTATCAACAATCGACGAGCACGTGTCATCATTGATGGAGGTAGCTGCAATAATTTGGTGAGTACAGATTTGGTCAAGAAGCTTGGCTTGACAACACGCCCACACCCCCATTCGTACCATATTCAGTGGTTGAATGATTTTGGTAAAGCTAAGGTAACACAAACTTGCAGAGTCTCTTTTTCCATCGCTACCTATGTTGATTCGGTTTATTGTGATGTAGTACCTATGGAAGCTTGTTCATTTTTATTGGGTCGTCCTTGGGAATTTGATAATGATGCAACACACCATGGTAGAAGTAATACATACACTTTTGTGCATAAAGGAAAGAAAGTTACTTTGGTTCCCATGACCCCAGCTGAAATCGTACAACATGATAAAGAATGAGCTGCTAGTTTGCATGAGGTTAAATCTGAAAATTAGCAAGTTGCTAATTCCATTTACACACCTAAAAAGGAGAAGTCAGCACCTAATTATAAGGCTTAGGGAATTAAATTGAAGGGTGCTGTTATGCTTGCAAGAAAAAGTGACCTTGCTGAAATTTCTGATGATGATGTATGCTATACTTTGGTTTGCAAACGAGCCTTGTTTTCGCTTGATGATGTTGTTAGCTTGGTACTGCCTGCTGTCGCTAACCTTTTGCAGGAGTATGAGGACATTTTTCCAGCTGAGATACCCCCGGGGTTGCCACCTATGAGAGGGATAGAACATTAAATTGATTTGATCCCGGGAGCATCATTGCCAAACCGCGTTGCTTATCGAACCAACCCCGAGGAGACTAAGGAAATTCAGTGGCAAGTTCAAGAGCTTTTGGACCGCGGGTACGTACGTGAAAGCCTTAGCCCTTGTGTCGTTCCTGTGATTTTGGTTCCTAAGAAAGATGGTTCTTGGCGTATGTGTTGATTGTAGAGCCATTAATAATATTACAATTTGATATCGTCACCCTATTCCTAGGCTTGACGACATGCTTGATGAATTATGTGGCTCTGTAATTTTCACAAAGATTGACTTGCGTAGTGGCTACCACTAAATTAGAATGAATCTTGGAGATGAATAGAAAACAACTTTCAAAACTAAATTTAGATTGTATGAATGGTTAGTAATGCCTTTTGGGTTGACTAATGCACCTAGCACATTCATGCGCCTAATGAATGAGGTTTTAAGAGCTTTCATTGGTCGATTTGTGGTAGTTTACTTTGATGATATCTTGATTTACAGCAAGTCTTTGGATGAACATATGGATCACTTACGTGCTGTTTTTAATGCTTTATGCGAAGCACGTTTATTTGGTAACCTTGAGAAGTGCATCTTTTGCACGGATCGAGTCTCTTTTCTTGGCTTGTTGCTACTCCACAAGGAATTGAGGTGGATGAGAAAAAATTGAAGCCATTAAGAGTTGGTCGGTTCCCCAATCCATCACACAGGTGAGGAGTTTTCTTGGTCTTGCAGGATTTTACCGCCGCGTCGTCAAGGATTTCAGCACCATTGCTGCCCCTTTACACGAGTTGACAAAGAAGGGTGTGGTGTTTCATTGGAGAAGGGCACAAGAGGATTCCTTGTACACTTTGAAGGACAAGCTTACACATGCTCCGTTGCTGCAGCTTTCAAATTTTGGTAAGACTTTTGAGCTAGAATGTGATGCTAGTGGAGTTAGCATTGGAGGTGTTTTGATGCAAGATGGTAATCCCGTTGCATACTTTAGCAAAAAATTGCATGGCCCTATTTTGAATTACTCCACGTATGATAAGGAATTGTATGCTCTTGTACGTTCTTTAGAGACGTGGCGTCATTATTTGTGGCCTAAAGAATTTGTTATTCATTCGGATCATGAATCGCTTAAGTATCTTCGTTCACAAAATAATCTGAATCGTAGACATGCTAAGTGGGTTGAGTTTATTGAATCTTTTCCTTATATTATCAAACACAAGAAAGAGAAGGATAATGTGATTGTTGATGCTTTGTCTAGACGATACACTTTGCTGTCCCAACTTGATTGTAGAATTTTTGGACTTGAAATAATAAAAGAACAATATGCGCTTGATCCTGATTTTAAAGATGTGTTGCTGAATTGCAAAGAGGGACGTTCATGGAACAAGTTTGTGGTCAATGATGGATTTATGTTTAGAGCTAACCGTCTGTGCATTCCAGTTGGACCCGTTCGTCTTTTGTTGATGCAGGAAGCGCATGGAGGAGGGTTGATGGGACATTTTGGTGCTAAGAAGACGGAGGATGTTTTGGCCACACATTTCTTTTGGCCAAAGATGAGGAGAGATGTTGAGTGATTCGTGGCACGCTGCGCCATATGTCAAAAAGCTAAGTCTCGCTTGAATCCACATGGTTTGTATATGCCTCTTCCCGTTCCTTCTATTCTTTGGGCAGATATTTCAATGGACTTTTGTTTTGGGATTGCCTAAGACTAAGAGGGGGAGGGATAACATTTTTGTTGTGGTGGATCGATTTTCTAAGATGGCATACTTTATCCCATGTCATAAAAGTGATGGTGTTGTTCATATTGCTGACTTCTTTTTCAAAGATATTGTTTGTTTGCAAGGTATGCCTTCTACTATTGTTTCAGATCGCGACGCTAAATTTTTGAGTCACTTTTGGCGCACTCTATGGAATAAGTTGGGTACAAAACTGTTGTTTTCTACAACTTGTCACCCACAAACTGATGGGCAAACAGAGGTAGTGAACCGCACTTTGGGTGCCATGTTGAGAGCTATTCTGAAGAAAAATTTGAAGATGTGGGAAGAATGTTTGCCTCATGTGGAGTTTGCTTACAATCGGGCAACACATTCTACCACCAAGATAAGTCCTTTTCAGGTAGTGTATGGATCCAATCCCCGTGCTCCAATTGATATTTTGCCTCTACCTACTAGTGACAGAATTCATGTTGATGCTAAGGAACATGCTGATTTTATTTTGCAAATGCATGAAACAACTAAGCACAACATTGAAAAAATGATTGAAAAGTATAGAATTGCTGGTGGCAAAGGTAGACAAGAAGTTAAGCTTGAACCGGGTGATTTGGTTTGGTTGAACTTGAGAAAGGACAGATTTCCAGATTTGAGAAAGTCTAAGTTGATGCCTAGAGCTGATGGTCCATTTAAAATTATTGAGAAGATTAATGATAATGTATATAAGCTTCAGTTACCCCCCGAGTTTGGGGTTAGTCCCACCTTTAATATTTCAGATTTGAAGCCATACTTGGGAGACGAAGATGAGTTGGTGTCGAGGACGACTCCAATTCAAGAGGGGGAGGATGATGAGGACATCACTCCTTCACATATACACAATGATCTGCTGCTGGACATTCAAGGTCCAATCACTAGAGCTCGCGCGCGTCAATTAAATTTAGAGGTGAGCTCATTCCTAAGTAACTCTTTATATGATTTTGAGAATAGATTGCTACCTAATGATTCTATTGTGCTTAGGAATGAAGGAGAGGTCCATGAGACACATGGAGGAGGGCTTGGAGGCGTGGAGGTCCAGCTAGGGCGGCCGAATAAAGATGGAGACCCAAACCAAGTTGAGTTCGAGTCTGCCTCGCAGTCCAGGAGCAGTCAGCACTAAAACGGTCGCCCAGGTCGCATACGGGCTCGGATTTGGACGTTCTTGATATGTATGGAAAGCTAACGAGAAGCACTAAAACGGTCGCCCAGGTCGCATACCAGGTGCAATGCCGGTCGATAACCAGAGGGGTCGTGGTCCTGCGATTGCGGGGTTCAGAGCTGAGTTGTTCGGAAGCCGAATCGAATTGTGTCGTGACTCCACCAAATCGAGAGTTATTAGAACCTTTCGGACAATTGGGAACCCTAGTTCACATCAAAAAGGATGCATCTTTTTCTACACTATACCCAAGCCATTTATTTTCCTTAAACCAAATAGGGCAAAAGCGACGTGGATGACCACTTATTTCTCTATATTTAAAATCATGATTCTTTGGTTGACATGGCCCCAACTCAATATACCTCCTTCTAACTCTATCCTGATCATTGACATCATACCTTGAGATGGGAATCTGCTTCCCAGGATCATGCTCAAGCGCTTCCAAATCTATCCTCATTTCACTCTCTTCATCGGTTGCAGTTTCTTCTACAATGGGAGTTGGGGGCCTGTGTCCGGCTGGGGAGCTTCACCATTTGCTTCATCATCATTCTGTGTTGGCACAAGTTGGGGAATTTCACCATCATTCTGTGCTGGCACAAGTGCTAACTGCATATTGCTCTCATTACTCTCAATCTCAATAGAATGAGCATTTGGTGTGGATGCAGAGGTTTTTTTTTGCCTTTGCAGCTTTCTCCCACAATGTAAATATGCTAACACCCTTCTTCTTCATCTACATTACAAGAATGAAGAGTACAATCAAAAGAACTAGAAAAACAAATTTTCAATAGTTCACTGATGAGTGAATCTAGGGTGCTAGTTTTCTGCATCTATTATGGCAGCTATGCTCACCTGCTTGTTGAATCTGCCGAGCCGAGGGGCCGAGGGGGAGAACCGGAGGGTGCTGCTGCTGCAGAAGAGGTGTGCCGCCGCCGATCGCCGGCTCCTTTGCGCTGGGAGTCTGGGAAGGGAAGGAACGAAGGGGCAAGGGGCGAGTCGGCCGGAGTGGCCGATTGGGGGAGGTGGCGGCTGCCTGCCGACGCCGGTCGCCGGAGTGGGGGTCGGCCGGTCGGGGGAGGTGGCGGCGTTGCGCTGCTGTGCGCGGTGCGCCCGTGCTGCGGCGCGGAGCAGTCGAGCGCGAGAGGAGGGCGGCGGGGCGACGAACGCGAGCAATTTGGGGCAGCTTGGCAGGAGGCGAGCGTTTCTATTCTGGGCTTCAATAGTTTAGTTCCTTCGTGGGCTGGCACAAATTGGGCCGATGACTGAGCCAGAAACGTGAAGATATAAGTATACATATAAACATGTATACTTATTAATTTTTTTCCTTAAATCATGGGTATGCCAAGGCTTACAGGGGCATACCCCTGGTGCCGCCCATGCCCTAGAGGTCAATGAGAGGTGAAGAAAGAAAGGGGACTGAGGAAAATCTCTTATCATTCCCCTTTATTCGAGGGATTGAGGCGGTAGTTTTCTCAATTGAGAAGAGAATTTAGGAAAATAGATTGGAAAGGGAATTTGTTGTGTTGGAGCTTGATGTTTGTCTTTAATCCCCTTTATTATTTCTAGTTACATGAAAATGGGATCAGTTATTCTCAATCTAGTGCTGATGCTGTAACAACTTGTTTTAGTTCCCCTTTGGTTGTTCACTTGTGCTTGTAATGAATACGTACTGATTTCTCCTCACTGAACTCTTTTCCATTGTCTATAAACGTGGAGGCATAGATTGATTATAACAGAAGCGTGCATATTTCTTTTCGCCTGTGCCTGAGCTGAGCGTATGATTTTTGTGCTGGCTTGTATAGCCAATCGACCAGCGGCGCATTATTGGTGGCGGCCGACGACGCATCACGTCCGGTACATGGACGGCCAGTTGATGTCCTACTGGTTGGATTGGCCAACTGCTATCCTACTGGGGATTGGTTGGCCTATGCTATCCTAGTGGCTGTTTATATGTACTTAAATTAAAAGAAAAACAGTTACCCTATTGGCATCATCTGCATCGGCGCCATGCATGCCAATCGATTGATCGTCACGCGATCCTCGTGGTGGCCGGAACAATTCCGTCGTTAGCCTCGCTCTATACACTATACGCCAGCTGTGGATCAGGATTCAGGAATAGGAACAGATCACGCGCACCAATTTCATCCACATCAAATTTATATTATATATCAGAATAGCGGACAAAGATATTCAGATCTACTTACTTTATCTTTCTTTCCACAGGCATCATTCAAATGTCAGATCTGCTTACTTTATCTTTGTTTCCAATTTTATGCATGGCACTCGCTTCATACACGAAACCATGCACAGTTGCACACAATATTCACAGGTAATGGAGGTCCGCTTGCAAGCGCCTAGCTATCTTCAATCATTAAGCTAGGGTTGTCGTCATGAGAATCTGCCAGGCACAGGCGCATGATTTTGTCGGCCTGAGGTCATGATCGGTAGGCGCAATTCAAACACGCCCAATTCTTCCTGCACTCAAGTGTCCGATGACACTATTTGAACCATGCATTACGGACCCGTTTGGTTGGTGTCCTGGGTAATTTGTCTGACAAAAAATTGTTGCCTGAGACTTGCCTGGAAGGTTGATGCTTTTTGCCAAGTGAGTCAAACTCGGAGAAAATGTATTTGTTAGAAGCCTGTGGCAGGAATTGCTAATGAGAAGATAAATCACGTTCGCATCGTCTATACAGGATTACGGAATGCTATTAATAGTGTGTTTACCAAATAAATGATTTTTTCAATTAGTAAATTATTATGATTAAATATTTCTAATGACAACTCTCTATATGTGTGTTTTTTTAAATTTATATATGTGCAATAAGTACTTTTTCATTGATATGTCCGTATAAATAATTTCACATCACAAGGATATAATAAAGGGACATTTGCTTATTTTTGCGAAAGAGTTAAAGGCCGGCCGGACAAAACAATATAGAATAAATAAAAGAGAAAAAGTTGTGTGCTCTTGATTTCTGTGGCCGGCATATAAGCTACTCCCTCCATCCTAAATTATAGATCATTTCAACTTTCTTGGAGAGTCAAAATATTTTAATTTTAACCAAATTTATATAAAATGGCCTTGGTATACGAGAAGCCGTGGTAGAGTTATATGAAAATATGAGGATGCATCCCTTCGGGTACGAAATCTCGTTAGGCCTGTCACACCACTAGCCCTGGTGTCGGCTACGCCTATCATGTGGGGAAATTTGTACTGTATTGAATCTATTTGAATAGTCACGTCCTTAGAATGGGCAGATGCTGGGATGAGACCTCTATAATAAGATTTCTTTTGAAATGGAACCGTGATAATCTAGTAAGACATATTCCACTGATCTGGTAAATTATAATCAACCTCGGGAACTGGTGAGAATGATAATACTCTGTCAGGGCTCAACCTTAAATTATAATTAGTTCACCGTACCACTTTCACCTCCACCACCGTAACCTCCTCCACTTATAGCCTTCCCCTTCCACCTCACCTTTACACCAAAGTTAGAACTTGTTGAGTACTTTACGTACTCAACCCCCCTCCATTCTATGATTTTAGGAGTGAAGCGATAGGAGTAAATACGAGGATGGAACTACTAGAGCGACGCAAGGATAGAACAATAGGAGAACGTTCGAAGACTGCACAAATGGGGCTATCAAGGTCTGCGCAAGGATAGAATAACCAGAGTATACCTGAAGACGGAGCCGTACGACTACACAAAGGAGCTCAAGGACATAGAAATGCGCTTAAGGAATAAGTCTAGGGTTACGTTCGCACTCCAATTTGCCTGTAGGAATAGAGCCACGACGACATAGGACCGCTATCTTAGAACTCTAATATACGATATAAGGCCAATGGTTCAAGCTATGTAAAATGAACCATGTAATGTGTTTTCTCCATTAGCAATAAAAGTATGGTTTTTGATATCAATCTTGTTTGAATTGTGCGTATTAGCTACTGATCCAGAGACTGATACATGATGCACAAAGACCCTAGGCCCAACACTTCGCTTGCGCCACGAAGCCGGCGATGCTCTCCTCGGGACAGGAGCGCGATTGCTCGGGACATCGCATGCGGACATCACACGCCTCGGAGCAGCGGTGACAGATAGGCCACGAGCGGCTAGGGCGGGGTGGCTTGTGGTGGCTTGGGGCGGAGCAGCGGCACAGTGGTCGGGCGCAGGCAGAGCGCCACGGCCTGCGGCAATCCGATCGACGGTTCTTCACCTAGGGCTGCCCCTCCATCTTGGAACCCTCTCGCCGGTTCCTGACCTAGGGCGGCGAAGGGCAGCGACTCCAACTCACAATGCTAGGGTGGTAGGCTGGCAGCGGCTCCACCCCACCTCACAAGGGCTAGAGGCCGGTGCAAGCAACATAGCAGCCTGCTTCAACAATGACATCCTGTGACGTGTGGAGTGCATGCATTAGGTCAGCAGTCTAAATCATGGCTTCCTATTTATTTTTTTTGTTTGAACTGCCAGTATTATTTGGTTATGTAAATAGGACACTATGTTATACTGCTAATATGGGCTGGTGTTTGTTCTTGTAATTTATGCATCCCACCAATGAAAATGTTTCCGTTTTTTCTTCACAATGTAAGGTTGATGCTTGCTTGGCAACCTTCGATGTTGCGCACGTTCCCTATTTGATGTTCTGCCTCAGAGCCGGCAGTGTTGGTGTCCTCAACACTCCAACACTGCCGGCTGATTACACGAACCGACAGTGTTGGTTCAACAGAACACTGCCGGCTTGTGTAACGAACCGACAATGAAGATTGTGATCACCGCGGGTTTATAAGAACCGGCACTGATGTGAACCTGCTATCACAGCCGGTTTGGTTGTGCCGGTTCAAATTCCTGCAGCGAAGGGGGTGGGGGTTTGAACCAGTAGTGATGTGTCGATTTAGGGTAGTGTATCTGGCATCTTGGGTGATAGTCTTGGAGGGAGTTCAAGATTAGGAATATGGGCCTCCCGCTCTAAGATACTGAGGAGCCTGTGCCGTTCCTCCTTTTTTGGGCTTACTATGGCCGAAGAGGAGAGTGACGAAGATATTGTCTCACGGGTCGAGGGTTAGGAAAATTTTGGTTGGAAGGGGAATTTGTTGGAGCTTGATGTTTGCCTTTAATCCCCTTTATTTCTAGTTATAGGAAGATGAGATCAGTTACTCTCAATCCAGTGCAGATAATGGAGTCGCAAAAAAAATCTAGTAGTGCAGATACTCTAACAACTTGCTTTCTTTCCCCTTTGGTTGTGCACTTGTGCTTGTAAAAGCTACCTATGTTGATTCGTACCATATTCAGTGGTTGAATGATTCCGGTAAAGCTAAGGTAACACAAACTTGCAGAGTCTCTTTTTCCATTGCTACCTATGTTGATTCGGTTTATTGTGATGTAGTACCTATGGAAGCTTATTCATTTTTATTGGATCGTCCTTGGGAATTTGATAATGGTGCAACACACCATGGTAGAAGTAATACATACACTTTTGTGCATAAAGGAAAGAAAGTTACTTTGGTTCCCATGACCCCAGCTGAAATCGTACAACATGATAAAGAATGAGCTGCTAGTTTGCATGAGGTTAAATATGAAAATTAGCAAGTTGCTAATTCCATTTACCCACCTAAAAAGGAGAAGTCAGCACCTAATTATAAGGCTCAGGGAATTAAATTGAAGGGTGCTGTTATGCTTGCAAGAAAAAGTGATCTTGCTGAAATTTCTGATGATGATGTATGCTATACTTTGGTTTGCAAACGAGCCTTGTTTTCGCTTGATGATGTTGTTAGCTTGGTACTGCCTGCTGTCGCTAACCTTTTACAGGAGTATGAGGACATTTTTCCAGCTGAGATACCCCCGGGGTTGCCACCTATGAGAGGGATAGAGCATCAAATTGATTTGATCCCGGGAGCATCATTGCCAAACCGCGTTGCTTATCGAACCAACCCCGAGGAGACTAAGGAAATTCAGTGGCAAGTCCAAGAGCTTTTGGACCGCGGGTACGTACGTGAAAGCCTTAGCCCTTGTGTCGTTCCTGTGATTTTGGTTCCTAAGAAAGATGGTTCTTGGCGTATGTGTTGATTGTAGAGCCATTAATAATATTACCATTTGATATCATCACCCTATTCCTAGGCTTGACGACATGCTTGATGAATTATGTGGCTCTGTAATTTTCACAAAGATTGACTTGCGTAGTGGCTACCACTAAATTAGAATGAATCTTGGAGATGAATGGAAAACAACTTTAAAAACTAAATTTAGATTGTATGAATGGTTAGTAATGCCTTTTGGGTTGACTAATGCACCTAGCACATTCATGCGCCTAATGAATGAGGTTTTAAGAGCTTTCATTGGTCGATTTGTGGTAGTTTACTTTGATGATATCTTGATTTACAGCAAGTCTTTGGATGAACATATGGATCACTTACGTGCTGTTTTTAATGCTTTACGCGAAGCACGTTTATTTGGTAACCTTGAGAAGTGCATCTTTTGCACGGATCGAGTCTCTTTTCTTGGCTTGTTGTTACTCCACAAGGAATTGAGGTGGATGAGAAAAAATTGAAGCCATTAAGAGTTGGTCGGTTCCCCAATCCATCACACAGGTGAGGAGTTTTCTTGGTCTTGCAGGATTTTACCGCCGCGTCGTCAAGGATTTCAGCACCATTGCTGCCCCTTTTACACGAGTTGACAAAGAAGGGTGTGGTGTTTCATTGGGGAAGGGCACAAGAGGATTCCTTGTACACTTTGAAGGACAAGCTTACACATGCTCTGTTGTTGCAGCTTTCAAATTTTGGTAAGACTTTTGAGCTAGAATGTGATGCTAGTGGAGTTAGCATTGGAGGTGTTTTGATGCAAGTTGGTAATCCCATTGCATACTTTAGCGAAAAATTGCATGGCCCTATTTTGAATTACTCCACGTATGATAAGAAATTGTATGCTCTTGTACGTTCTTTAGAGACGTGGCGTCATTATTTGTGGCCTAAAGAATTTGTTATTCATTCGGATCATGAATTGCTTAAGTATCTTCGTTCACAAAATAATCTGAATCGTAGACATGCTAAGTGGGTTGAGTTTATTGAATCTTTTCCTTATGTTATCAAACACAAGAAAGAGAAGGATAATGTGATTGTTGATGCTTTGTCTAGACGATACACTTTGCTGTCCCAACTTGATTGTAGAATTTTTGAACTTGAAACAATAAAAGAACAATATGCGCTTGATCCTGATTTTAAAGATGTGTTGCTGAATTGCAAAGAGGGACGTTCATGGAACAAGTTTGTGGTCAATGATGGATTTATGTTTAGAGCTAACCGTCTGTGCATTCCAGTTGGATCCGTTCGTCTTTTGTTGAGGCAGGAAGCGCATGGAGGAGGGTTGATGGGACATTTTGGTGCTAAGAAGACGGAGGATGTTTTGGCCACACATTTCTTTTGGCCAAAGATGAGGAGAGATGTTGAGTGATTCGTGGCACGCTGCGCCATATGTCAAAAAGCTAAGTCTCGCTTGAATCCACATGGTTTGTATATGCCTCTTCCCGTTCCTTCTATTCTTTGGGCAGATATTTCAATGGACTTTTGTTTTGGGATTGCCTAAGACTAAGAGGGGGAGGGATAACATTTTTGTTGTGGTGGATCGATTTTCTAAGATGGCATACTTTATCCCATGTCATAAAAGTGATGGTGTTGTTCATATTGCTGACTTCTTTTTCAAAGAGATTGTTTGTTTGTAAGGTATGCCTTCTACTATTGTTTCAGATCGCGACGCTAAATTTTTGAGTCACTTTTGGCGCACTCTATGGAATAAGTTGGGTACAAAACTGTTGTTTTCTACAACTTGTCACCCACAAACTGATGGGCAAACAGAGGTAGTGAACCGCACTTTGGGTGCCATGTTGAGAGCTATTCTGAAGAAAAATTTGAAGATGTGGGAAGAATGTTTGCCTCATGTGGAGTTTGCTTACAATCGGGCAACACATTCTACCACCAAGATAAGTCCTTTTCAGGTAGTGTATGGATCCAATCCCCGTGCTCCAATTGATATTTTGCCTCTACCTACTAGTGACAGAATTCATGTTGATGCTAAGGAACGTGCTGATTTTATTTTGCAAATGCATGAAACAACTAAGCACAACATTGAAAAAATGATTGAAAAGTATAGAATTGCTGGTGGCAAAGGTAGACAAGAAGTTAAGCTTGAACCCGGTGATTTGGTTTGGTTGAACCTGAGAAAGGACAGATTTCTAGATTTGAGAATGTCTAAGTTGATGCCTAGAGCTGATGGTCCATTTAAAATTGTTGAGAAGATTAATGATAATGTATATAAGCTTGAGTTACCCCCCGAGTTTGGGGTTAGTCCCACCTTTAATATTTCAGATTTGAAGCCATACTTAGGAGACGAAGATGAGTTGGTGTCGAGGACGACTCCAATTCAAGAGGGGGAGGATGATGAGGACATCACTCCTTCACATACACACAATGATCCACTGCTGGACATTCAAGGTCCAATCACTAGAGCTCGCGCGTGTCAATTAAATTTAGAGGTGAGCTCGTTCCTAAGTAACTCTTTATATGATTTTGAGAATAGATTGCTACCTAATGATTCTATTGTGCTTAGGAATGAAGGAGAGGTCCAGGAGACACATGGAGGAGGGCTTGGAGGCGTGGAGGTCCAGCTAGGGCGGCCGAATAAAGATGGAGGCCCAAACCAAGTTGAGTTCGAGTCTGCCTCGCAGTCCAGGAGCAGTCAGCACTAAAACGGTCGCCCAGGTCGCATACGGGCTCGGATTTGGACGTTCTTGATATGTATGGAAAGCTAATGAGAAGCACTAAAACGGTCGCCCAGGTCGCATACCAGGTGCAATGCCGGTCGATAACCAGAGGGGTCGTGGTCCTGCGATTGCGGGGTTCAGAGCCGAGTTGTTCGGAAGCCGAATCGAATTGTGTCGTGACTCCACCAAATCGAGAGTTATTAGAACCTTTCGGACGATTGGGAACCCTAGTTCACATCAAAAAGGATGCATCTTTTTCTACACTATACCCAAGCCATTTATTTTCCTTAAACCAAATAGGGCAAAAGCGACGTGGATGACCACTTATTTCTCTATATTTAAAATCATGATTCTTTGGTTGACATGGCCCCAACTCAATATACCTCCTTCTAACTCTATCCTGATCATTGACATCATACCTTGAGATGGGAATCTGCTTCCCAGGATCATGCTCAAGCGCTTCCAAATCTGTCCTCATTTCACTCTCTTCATCGGTTGCAATTTCTTCTACAATGGGAGTTGGGGGCCTGTGTCCGGCTGGGGAGCTTCACCATTTGCTTCATCATCATTCTGTGCTGGCACAAGTTGGGGAATTTCACCATCATTCTGTGCTGGCACAAGTGCTAACTGCATATTGCTCTCATTACTCTCAATCTCAATAGAATGAGCATTTGGTGTGGATGCAGAGGTTTTTTTGCCTTTGCAGCTTTCTCCCACAATGTAAATATGCTAACACCCTTCTTCTTCATCTACATTACAAGAATGAAGAGTACAATCAAAAGAACTAGAAAAACAAATTTTCAATAGTTCACTGATGAGTGAATCTAGGGTGCTAGTTTTTTTGCATCTATTATGGCAGCTATGCTCACCTGCTTGTTGAATCTGCCGAGCCGAGGGGCCGAGGGGGAGAACCGGAGGGTGCTGCTGCTGCAGAAGAGGTGTGCCGCCGCCGATCGCCGGCTCCTTCACGCTGGGAGTCTGGGAAGGGAAGGAACGAAGGGGCAAGGGGCGAGTCGGCCGGAGTGGCCGATTGGGGGAGGTGGCGGCTGCCTGCCGACGCCGGTCGCCGGAGTGGGGGTCGGCCGGTCGGGGGAGGTGGCGGCGTTGCGCTGCTGTGCGCGGTGCGCCCGTGCTGCGGCGCGGAGCAGTCGAGCGCGCACTACAGGAAAACGCCTCTTTGCCGACTGCTTGCCCCAGTCGGCAAAGACATAAACCCAGTCGGCAAAGGCTTTGCCGACCGCAAAGCCACGTGGCAGTCGGCAAAGAGCCGTCGGCAAAGCCTGGGTCGGCAAAGGCGGATTTGCCGACTGCCATGTGGCACACAGTCGGCAAAGCCTTTGCCAACTGCCATACCAGCAGTCGGCATAGCCACGTGGCGCCGTCAGCCCTGACGGCAGGCTTTGCCGACTGCTGGTTTCTCGGCAGTCGGCAAAGAATTTTTTTTCAAAAATTATTTGCCGACTGGCCGCCAGCTTGGCAGTCGGCAAAGAAAGAAAATATATTTTTTTTTGAAATGTTCTTTGCCGACTGCTTTCGGAGTTGCAGTCGGCAAAGGTTTGACCTCTTTGCCGACTGCCTCCCATTGCAGTCGGCAAAGACTCTGTCCTGGGTTTTTTGCCCAGCTTTGCCGACTGTAAACAGTCGGCAAAGCTGGATTTTTTTTTGCTTTTGTTTTCTGTTTTCTCGCATCAAAACCCTGCAAAATCACAAATTTAAATGTTTTTTTTGGCCCAAATACAAATTGGCATGTCTTTTCATTATAGGCTGGCCCATATAAAAAAACATCACATATTATAAACCACATAAATAATTACATAGTGGCCCATTTAAAAAATCATCACATATTATAAACCACATAACCAATTACATAGTTATAATAACCATACATAATCCTCCTTCATAAATAATGCTTCATTCAACAGAATACAAGTTCAAGCCAAAGGTATAACTCGTTACACTCCAGTGTGTTACTATGAGATGTTGAACACTTTAGTAAAAAAAAGTGCAAGCAAGCCATAGAGAAATTTTGGAGAAATTAGCACCATATATGCTATCTCGGGTATTGTTTTGTCTGCTTTGTTTGGCTGCATAGTGCAGTATGCAGCAAACTTCTTCAACCTCCACAACTGCGAAATGAACAATTCTGGCTCATTGGTGGAACTAGTGCCCACCTGGCTGCTGTGCTGCAGGGTCTTCTAAAAGTGATTGCAGGGATTGAGATCTCATTTACACTCACTTCAAAACAAGTGGGTGATGATGTAGAGGATGAATTTGCAGAACTGTACATAGTGAAATGGACATCATTAATGATACCACCGCTCACCATCATCATGATCAACCTTGTTGCCATTGCTGTTGGCTTCAGCCGGACGATTTACAGCACAATCCCACAATGGAGCAAGCTGCTTGGGGGAGTGTTTTTCAGCTTTTGGGTGCTAGCTCATTTGTATCCATTTGCGAAGGGGCTCATGGGAAGGAGAGGAAGGACACCCACTATTGTGTATGTCTGGTCTGGACTCGTCTCCATCACCATCTCATTGCTCTGGATTGCAATCAAGCCTCCATCACAAGCTGCCAACTCGCAGTTCGGTGGGTCATTTTCTTTCCCTTGATCCAGTATGTTCAAACCTATAGGTCTTACTGGATGGGTCAGAAAATTACAGGAAGCAACAAGAAATTCAGGTTTTGCAGTATACCAAAAGAATGCCCTGTGGTTTAGACAACAGGTTACTGTGCAGCTCAGTTTCATTACAAAGTGGAGGACATAGGATATATCTATTGTAGCAAGCACATTAAAAGGTGGAACCACTGTTCTGATTCTTTCTTTCATTTTTATTTCTTTAGAGCTCGCACTCATTTGAATCATGTGTTAAAAAAGGTGTAATATGTTGTTAGCATGTTAATAATGCTACTTCTAAATGGTTTTCCCAGTTGGAGCTCATTATCTGAGTTTTAAACTAGCGCGATTTAGAGTGCATAACTAACGCAATTAACTAGTAGCAGTCATTTGTATAAAAAAAACCTAGTAGCAGTCACATACAATGCTGATCTTTGTTCTCTAATTAGGCAAAGTTTTTGCCACTTTCTCAAGAAAACATTAATAGCAAACTATTTCAAGGTTACAGTTCTTCAGTGAAAGCCGTGAGATATCTAAAGCATACCTGCACATTCTCTCAGATCAAGTGAAAGGCCATGTTGCAAAATCATTTCAAGTGTACGAACCCCTTAATGTAGACTGCAAGTCCACTGAAAGATCCAATATTTATAGTACCAGGCCACTTTATTTCCTGCACAAGGTAATATTGTCCAGATGGATCTTTTTCACTGCAGTATGTCCACCAACCTGAATCAGAGTGAAACCAAAGAATCAGCAACAGCTACATCCAAAGTACCATTTGAATCATGAACCAATAAACCAGAGACGAAATACTCTGGCAAAGATAAGAGAACACAGGTTCAATTCGTTATTACAGAGTCAAGTATTTCAGCAAGAATTAACCTGAACTAAGCTGACTTCTAAAACCTCGTTGGTAGAATCAACCAACCCAAGAACTGCAGTTTAATATACACCACCTAGACAAGGCCAGCTGCCTAAACTAAGCTGGTATTTGACTTCCCTTCCCAAGTAATTAATTAATGGATTCCTTCTAATATAATAATAGTGCAAAGTATAACAGTTTAGATAGGTTTAATGAGTCATTTTCTCCTGAAGCACTGAAACAATAGTAATGGACGGTGTACCTTGGATGATCAAAATTAAATTGAGAAACAGTCACAACAGTCAAGTAATTAATACAAAGCAAAATCAGGATTTAGTTGTATGTTTACTTCATGGGCTTGGCAAGTACTCCCTCTGTCCTGAAATACAAGGTATCTAAGCAATTTTAGTGCTCCATAAAAAACAATACTATGAGAGAGCATAACAAGGAAAATAAATGAGGTAACAAAATGAACTGGGCTTTAGTAACTCAAGTGAATTCAGTAGATCTGATGCACCATTAAGTGGACGAAGATCATATCACAAGATATATAAGATTGAGAAGTAAATGGTCATAACTCATCTCAATGGCCCCCCTACCCCATGGATTTGGAGTATCATAATATAAAAGCAATGCACTAGTGACTGTCATCTTTATTTATTCCAGTTAAAAACAGTGAACACAGAAGCTATTTTAACAGTAGTGATATAAGGAACAAATGGCAAAGAGGGTAGTTTCTGGCAGTAAAGGCAAAAACCCAAGAACAAACCAAAATTAGATGATGATATATGAAAAATTATTTTGCAGTGGGCGTCATCACTATCTAAAACAGTTAGAACCACAAATTCAGGACATACATAAAGGATTTCATGAAATGAAAAGGAAAAAAAAGGAAGAATATCTTGAGATGTTGAAGAGAAAACAATTAGTGACGACAAGGCATGACATAGACCGGTACTTACACTCGAGCTGAATGTCACACTTATTCTCTCAATGATATCAACAAAAATTTCCTCCCTCTTCTTCCCCCCAGGCTCAGTAGCAACCACAGATCTTGTAACAGCTGTACCAGGCATACGCTTTGTGCCTTGCTGCAAAAGACAAGGATGTCAAATGAAACTATGCAATTGGCCAAATAGCATGGGGAACACATGTTCCTCAGTGAAGAAACCCTAATGTTTCTTGCAGTAATGCGCAGAAATACTACCATGAACATAGCAGCAGGACCAAGCGGTGGCAGCCTTCCAGCATCAACCATAATGGGTTCATTGAATATGTATGACTTCAGAACCTCAGTAGAGGTTGTTTGTGGGTAACCAAAGTCCTGATTGCACAATTCAACTTGTTAGCAAAAACCATACAGATGCTAACAGAAGATGGTAGTAAGCATTCCCATAAACAGATGAATTATACTAATCACTATGGAAGCCAACAACCTCTTTGTTAAAGATCACACATTAAGCTTTGCTAGTGACCTAAAAACCAGGTCACAAAGGATATGAGTTCAGAATGGCATGAGGAAAGATGGTGTAGAGTACTTACAATGACTTGCCCTTGCAATTCATACACCAAAATAAAATTCTTCCGCAGTGATTCTTCATTAAGAACGCCAAGATAATCTTTTGTAACACGTGCAATCCTTTGAAGAAGTTCCAAGAGAAGGGATGGGGAAACATTAACCATTGTGGTTACCACAAAAAATAGTCCGGCGACCTTGACATGAATATAATTAACACCATCGACATTCTGTCATAGTAAAAAAAGTAAAAATACCGATTGTCAGATCAAATAGTAAAGCAGCGCACCAATAAGCAGATCACAGGTGGAATCACTGTCTTTTCATACACACATGAACTGACTACTATTCTTTCAGTTTAATCAAGTATTTTATACACACATGAACTGACTACTATTCTTTCAGTTTAATCAAGTATTTTATTTGTGGCTTCATACACAACTGATACAGAGACAACTGCACATCACACTACAAACCATTTTTCATTGGATAGCAATTTGCTTTCCTTGATAAGCATAGTTCCCGTTAATCCTATACATCTATAGAGTAGCTATTAGTAAAAATGGTCATATACTAGGTATATGTCACTGAATTCATTGGATAAACTGATCAACCAAATTTAGTCACCTCCAAAAGCTAACTATGATGTTGCTACTAATTAACCAAACATCATTGGATAAACTGTGCAATTCTATTGTTTCAAGTTACAAATTTGAAGACTCTAGAATGCTCCGTCAGTTAATCGTAGCAACTGCTATTTGAAAATGGAAGTACCTTTACTTTTAGAAAGACCTAAGCAGAATATTTCTACTGGAGTGGCAAAGTGGAATCCACTTCTATTGAAGTGTGCACGATTTTAATTTTTTAAGTGCCCAGACACCAGCTATCAATTGAAGCATTCCATCCTAACTATGCAGACTTACAATTTTTGTGTACGCATCATCTAACAAATCGCTCATTATTCATAAAGCATTCAATGACTGTAATGTAAGAATCGATAAATGGCCTACGAAATTTGCACCACGGTAAAACCAAATCCACCAGCAGATGACAACTACCCTCCCTCCCACTGATTCAGCAAGCAGATTAATTCTCTGACCCAAATAACGTGACCAAACAAAGCATCAAGGAATCACACGGACAACCAAATAACGCGACCAAACAAAGCACCACAACAGTAAGCAGTGGGAGCTGTGGGGATTGGCGGTGTTGAAATGTACATAGGGGCGCTCGGGGTTAGCAGTTACCGGAAGCCATGGCTGAATCGGGCCACAGGGTGGCGGGCGGGTGGCGGCAACCTCAGGTGGGCGGCCTGCAGCTCGCGGATGGCGGGCAGCTTTGGAGCGGCGCGAAGGGGGAAGAGAGCCCAGCGGCCCCGCGCTCCTACAGCCGGGCCAGCAGTCCAGGCCACCCTTGGCCGGATCGAGGCCGGGAGGCCCCACGACGCTCTTGAGCAGCCCATCGAGGACTGCGCCGCCGCCCGCAGAGACGATGGCCGCGCGGCGAGCAGCGATGTCGGCAAGCAGTGGCGACCCGCAGTCGATCCAGCTCTTCCTCCGTGGAGCCCACGGGAGCGTGGAGTGTGCGCCGCCGCCGCATCTGCTGTGTAACACGGAGAAGGGGAGGAGGAGAAAGAGTTAGGGTTTCAATGAATGGAAGGTCAGATGGGTGGATATTAATGTTAGCTCGCGTGATCTTGACCGTTGATATGGATCGGATGGTTCTGGGATGAGGTGGAGATTAAACTGGGCTGCTGGTTTTGATATTTGGGCCGAGCTTTAGTGATGTTGGCCGGTTAGTCTTTAAAATTTTGAAATATTATTACATTTATTTTATAGTAATTCAACGAATAATTTAGGATAGTAAATAATTTTAAATTTATTCCAGACTCCACCCAAATAAAAAAGGTCAGGACGCTCTAACACAAGCCGTATACTATGGTCCAAGTGGTTTGCTTACTTGGTTTAGGAGAAAAAGGTCACAGGTTCAAATCCCTTTTGCTCTTCATTTTTCAAAAAATTATTTTTTTTAATTTTTTAAAAAATACTTTGCCGACTGCTCTGCTCCCTGGCAGTCGGCAAAGGTTATTTTTTATTTTTTTCTCAGAAATTCTTTGCCGACTGCCATCCTCCCTGGCAGTCGGCAAAGGATCTTTGCCAACTGCCACTGATGGCAGTCGGCAAAGAATTAATTTTTTTTTTGATTTTCGATCCCAGTTTTTTTGTGTTGCCTTGCTACAATAAGTACATAATATATTCCAAGTTTGGGGTCATTTTGATTTATTTTGCTATATTCCATTGATTTTTGCTGTTTCTTTGATTTTTTCCGGCAGCTCTAGATTTGAACTACAGGTACATGAAATAATGGAATCTGGCGATTTAGAAAATGATATTCATGATGTTTGGAGCATGTTGAGGCCGTGTGCGGGGCCTCGCGTGAAATTTCGACCGTGTTGGTGTCGGAACACGCCAAGGCACGCGCGTGAAAAGTGTTTTTAAATTTTATAAAATCGAAACGGAGTCCGAAAATGACGAAACTTGACGACGTGTCTTGTCATCGCATGCGGAGGCTGTGGTAAAAATTTGAGAAAGTTTCGAGCAAGTGGCGACGTCGGGTGGCTAAAACCTGGACATCTCCACATGTGATAACAAGTTAGCCACCCGACGTTAGTCTAGGTTTTAGCCACCCGACGTCACCACTTGCTCGAAACTTTCTCAAATTTTTACCATAGCCTCCGCATGCGATGGCAAGACACGTCGTCAAGTTTCGTCATTTTCGGACTCCGTTTCGATTTTATAAAATTTAAAAACACTTTTCACACGTGTGCCTCGGCGTGTTCCGACACCAACACGGTCGAAATTTCACGCGAGGCCCCGCACACGGCCTCAACATGCTCCAAACATCATGAATATCATTTTCTAAATCGCCGGATTCCATTATTTCATGTACCTGCAGTTCAAATCTAGAGCTGCCGGAAAAAATCAAAGAAACAGCAAAAATCAATGGAATATAGCAAAATAAATCAAAATGACCCCAAACTTGGAATATATCATGTACTTACTGTAGCAAGGCAACACAAAAAAACTTGGATCGAAAATCAAAAAAAAAATTAATTCTTTGCCGACTGCCATCAGTGGCAGTTGGCAAAGAGCCTTTGCCGACTGCCAGGGAGGATGGCAGTCGGCAAAGCCTGCACCTTTGCCGACTGCTGACGGAGTGGCAGTCGGCAAAGGTGACGGTGTGGATGGCGTCAACCATGGCCTGCCTTTGCCGACTGCAATTCTTTGCCAACTGCCTGGCAGTCGGCAAAGCCATGGCTTTGCCAACTGCCTGAGAGTCGGCAAAGCCAGGCAGTCGGCAAATCCTGCTTTGCCGACTGCAGGAAATTCCAGTTGGCAAAGGGACCTCTTTGCCGAGTGTCGAAAAAAACAGTTGGCAAAGAAAATTGCAGTCGGCAAAGAGCCAGTTTCCTGTAGTGGCGAGAGGAGGGCGGCGGGGCGACGAACGCGAGCAATTTGGGGCAGCTTGGCAGGAGGCGAGCGTTTCTATTCTGGGCTTCAATAGTTTAGTTCCTTCGTGGGCTGGCACAAATTGGGCCGATGACTGAGCCAGAAACGTGAAGATATAAGTATACATATAAACATGTATACTTATTAATTTTTTTCCTTAAATCATGGGTATGCCAAGGCTTACAGGGGCATACCCCTGGTGCCGCCCATGCCCTAGAGGTCAATGAGAGGTGAAGAAAGAAAGGGGACTGAGGAAAATCTCTTATCATTCCCCTTTATTCGAGGGATTGAGGCGGTAGTTTTCTCAATTGAGAAGAGAATTTAGGAAAATAGATTGGAAAGGGAATTTGTTGTGTTGGAGCTTGATGTTTGTCTTTAATCCCCTTTATTATTTCTAGTTACATGAAAATGGGATCAGTTATTCTCAATCTAGTGCTGATGCTGTAACAACTTGTTTTAGTTCCCCTTTGGTTGTTCACTTGTGCTTGTAATGAATACGTACTGATTTCTCCTCACTGAACTCTTTTCCATTGTCTATAAACGTGGAGGCATAGATTGATTATAACAGAAGCGTGCATATTTCTTTTCGCCTGTGCCTGAGCTGAGCGTATGATTTTTGTGCTGGCTTGTATAGCCAATCGACCAGCGGCGCATTATTGGTGGCGGCCGACGACGCATCACGTCCGGCACATGGACGGCCAGTTGATGTCCTACTGGTTGGATTGGCCAACTGCTATCCTACTGGGGATTGGTTGGCCTATGCTATCCTAGTGGCTGTTTATATGTACTTAAATTAAAAGAAAAACAGTTACCCTATTGGCATCATCTGCATCGGCGCCATGCATGCCAATCGATTGATCGTCACGCGATCCTCGTGGTGGCCGGAACAATTCCGTCGTTAGCCTCGCTCTATACACTATACGCCAGCTGTGGATCAGGATTCAGGAATAGGAACAGATCACGCGCACCAATTTCATCCACATCAAATTTATATTATATATCAGAATAGCGGACAAAGATATTCAGATCTACTTACTTTATCTTTCTTTCCACAGGCATCATTCAAATGTCAGATCTGCTTACTTTATCTTTGTTTCCAATTTTATGCATGGCACTCGCTTCATACACGAAACCATGCACAGTTGCACACAATATTCACAGGTAATGGAGGTCCGCTTGCAAGCGCCTAGCTATCTTCAATCATTAAGCTAGGGTTGTCGTCATGAGAATCTGCCAGGCACAGGCGCATGATTTTGTCGGCCTGAGGTCATGATCGGTAGGCGCAATTCAAACACGCCCAATTCTTCCTGCACTCAAGTGTCCGATGACACTATTTGAACCATGCATTACGGACCCGTTTGGTTGGTGTCCTGGGTAATTTGTCTGACAAAAAATTGTTGCCTGAGACTTGCCTGGAAGGTTGATGCTTTTTGCCAAGTGAGTCAAACTCGGAGAAAATGTATTTGTTAGAAGCCTGTGGCAGGAATTGCTAATGAGAAGATAAATCACGTTCGCATCGTCTATACAGGATTACGGAATGCTATTAATAGTGTGTTTACCAAATAAATGATTTTTTCAATTAGTAAATTATTATGATTAAATATTTCTAATGACAACTCTCTATATGTGTGTTTTTTTAAATTTATATATGTGCAATAAGTACTTTTTCATTGATATGTCCGTATAAATAATTTCACATCACAAGGATATAATAAAGGGACATTTGCTTATTTTTGCGAAAGAGTTAAAGGCCGGCCGGACAAAACAATATAGAATAAATAAAAGAGAAAAAGTTGTGTGCTCTTGATTTCTGTGGCCGGCATATAAGCTACTCCCTCCATCCTAAATTATAGATCATTTCAACTTTCTTGGAGAGTCAAAATATTTTAATTTTAACCAAATTTATATAAAATGGCCTTGGTATACGAGAAGTCGTGGTAGAGTTATATGAAAATATGAGGATGCATCCCTTCGGGTACGAAATCTCGTTAGGCCTGTCACACCACTAGCCCTGGTGTCGGCTACGCCTATCATGTGGGGAAATTTGTACTGTATTGAATCTATTTGAATAGTCACATCCTTAGAATGGGCAGATGCTGGGATGAGACCTCTATAATAAGATTTCTTTTGAAATGGAACCGTGATAATCTAGTAAGACATATTCCACTGATCTGGTAAATTATAATCAACCTCGGGAACTGGTGAGAATGATAATACTCTGTCAGGGCTCAACCTTAAATTATAATTAGTTCACCGTACCACTTTCACCTCCACCACCGTAACCTCCTCCACTTATAGCCTTCCCCTTCCACCTCACCTTTACACCAAAGTTAGAACTTGTTGAGTACTTTACGTACTCAACCCCCCTCCATTCTATGATTTTAGGAGTGAAGCGATAGGAGTAAATACGAGGATGGAACTACTAGAGCGACGCAAGGATAGAACAATAGGAGAACGTTCGAAGACTGCACAAATGGGGCTATCAAGGTCTGCGCAAGGATAGAATAACCAGAGTATACCTGAAGACGGAGCCGTACGACTACACAAAGGAGCTTAAGGACATAGAAATGCGCTTAAGGAATAAGTCTAGGGTTACGTTCGCACTCCAATTTGCCTGTAGGAATAGAGCCACGACGACATAGGACCGCTATCTTAGAACTCTAATATACGATATAAGGCCAATGGTTCAAGCTATGTAAAATGAACCATGTAATGTGTTTTCTCCATTAGCAATAAAAGTATGGTTTTTGATATCAATCTTGTTTGAATTGTGCGTATTAGCTACTGATCCAGAGACTGATACATGATGCACAAAGACCCTAGGCCCAACACTTCGCTTGCGCCACGAAGCCGGCGATGCTCTCCTCGGGACAGGAGCGCGATTGCTCGGGACATCGCATGCGGACATCACACGCCTCGGAGCAGCGGTGACAGATAGGCCACGAGCGGCTAGGGCGGGGTGGCTTGTGGTGGCTTGGGGCGGAGCAGCGGCACAGTGGTCGGGCGCAGGCAGAGCGCCACGGCCTGCGGCAATCCGATCGACGGTTCTTCACCTAGGGCTGCCCCTCCATCTTGGAACCCTCTCGCCGGTTCCTGACCTAGGGCGGCGAAGGGCAGCGACTCCAACTCACAATGCTAGGGTGGTAGGCTGGCAGCGGCTCCACCCCACCTCACAAGGGCTAGAGGCCGGTGCAAGCAACATAGCAGCCTGCTTCAACAATGACATCCTGTGACGTGTGGAGTGCATGCATTAGGTCAGCAGTCTAAATCATGGCTTCCTTTTTATTTTTTTGTTTGAACTGCCAGTATTATTTGGTTATGTAAATAGGACACTATGTTATACTGCTAATATGGGCTGGTGTTTGTTCTTGTAATTTATGCATCCCACCAATGAAAATGTTTCCGTTTTTTCTTCACAATGTAAGGTTGATGCTTGCTTGGCAACCTTCGATGTTGCGCACGTTCCCTATTTGATGTTCTGCCTCAGAGCCGGCAGTGTTGGTGTCCTCAACACTCCAACACTGCCGGCTGATTACACGAACCGACAGTGTTGGTTCAACAGAACACTGCCGGCTTGTGTAACGAACCGACAATGAAGATTGTGATCACCGCGGGTTTATAAGAACCGGCACTGATGTGAACCTGCTATCACAGCCGGTTTGGTTGTGCCGGTTCAAATTCCTGCAGCGAAGGGGGTGGGGGTTTGAACCAGTAGTGATGTGTCGATTTAGGGTAGTGTATCTGGCATCTTGGGTGATAGTCTTGGAGGGAGTTCAAGATTAGGAATATGGGCCTCCCGCTCAAAGATACTGAGGAGCCTGTGCCGTTCCTCCTTTTTTGGGCTTACTATGGCCGAAGAGGAGAGTGACGAAGATATTGTCTCACGGGTCGAGGGTTAGGAAAATTTTGGTTGGAAGGGGAATTTGTTGGAGCTTGATGTTTGCCTTTAATCCCCTTTATTTCTAGTTATAGGAAGATGAGATCAGTTACTCTCAATCCAGTGCAGATAATGGAGTCGCAAAAAAAAAAAAAAAATCTAGTAGTGCAGATACTCTAACAACTTGCTTTCTTTCCCCTTTGGTTGTGCACTTGTGCTTGTAAAAAATACGTACTGATTATAACAGAAGCATACATATTTCTTTTCGCCTGTGCCTGAGCTGAGCGTATGATTCTTGTGCTGGCTTGTAGAGCCAATCGACCAACGCATTATTAATTGGGGGCGGCCGACGACGCATCACGTCCGGTACATGGACGGCCAGTTGATGCCATATATGGCCTACTAGCTACTGCCTACTGCTATCCTACTGGTTGGATTGGCCAACTGCTATCCTACTGGGGATTGGTTGGCCTATGCTATCCTAGTGGCTGTTTATATGTACTTAAATTAAAAGAAAAACAGTTGCCATATTGGCATCAACTGCATCGGCGCCATGCATGCCAATCGATTGATCGTCACGCGATCCTCGTGGTGGCCGGAACAATTCCGTCGTTAGCCTCGCTCTATACACTATACGCCAGCTGTGGATCAGGATTCAGGAATAGGAACAGATCACGCGCACCAATTTCATCCACATCAAATTTATATTATATATCAGAATAGCGGACAAAGATATTCAGATCTACTTACTTTATCTTTCTTTCCACAGGCATCATTCAAATGTCAGACCTGCTTACTTTATCTTTGTTTCCAATTTTATGCATGGCACTCGCTTCATACACGAAACCATGCACAGTTGCACACAATATTCACAGGTAATGGAGGTCCGCTTGCAAGCGCCTAGCTATCTTCAATCATTAAGCTAGGGTTGTCGTCTTGAGAATCTGCCAGGCACAGGCGCATGATTTTGTCGGCCTGAGGTCATGATCGGTAGGCGCAATTCAAACACGCCCAATTCTTCCTGCACTCAAGTGTCCGATGACACTATTTGAACCATGCATTACGGACCCGTTTGGTTGGTGTCCTGGGTAATTTGTCTGACAAAAAAATTGTTGCCTGAGACTTGCCTGGAAGGTTGATGCTTTTTGCCAAGTGAGTCAAACTCGGAGAAAATGTGTTTTGTTTGAAGCCTGTGGCAGGAATGGCTAATGAGAAGATAAATCACGTTCGCATCGTCTATACAGGATTACCGAATGCTTTTAATAGTGTGTTTACCAAATAAATGATTTTTTCAATTAGTAAATTATTATGATTAAATATTTCTAATGACAACTCTCTATATGTGTGTTTTTTTTAATTTATATATGTGCAATAAGTACTTTTTCATTGGTATGTCCGTATAAGTAATTTCACATCACAAGGATATAATAAAGGGACATTTGCTTATTTTTGCTAAAGAGTTAAATGCCGGCCGGACAAAACAATACAGAATAAATAAAAGGGAAAAAGTTGTGTGCTCTTGATTTCTGTGGCCGGCATATCAGCTACTCCCTCCATCCTAAATTCTAGATCATTTCAACTTTCTCAGAGAGTCAAAATATTTTAATTTTAACCAAATTTATATAAAATGGCCTTGGTATACGAGAAGCCGTGGTAGAGTTATATGAAAATCTGAGGATGCATCCCTTCGGGTACGAAATCTCGTTAGGCTTGTCACACCACTAGCCCTGGTGTTGGCTGCGCCTGTCATGTGGGGAAATTTGTACTGTATTGAATCTATTTGAATAGCCACGTCCTTAGAATGGGCAGATGCTGGGATAAGACCTCTATGATAAGATTTCTTTTGAAATGGAACCGTGATAATCTAGTAAGACGTATTCTACTGATCTAGTAAATTATAATTAACCCCGGAAACCGGTGAGAATGATAAAACTATGTCAGGGCCCAACCTTAAATTATAATTACTTCACCGTACCACTTTCACCTCCACCACCATAACCTCCTCCACTTATAGCCTTCCCCTTTCACCTCACCTTTACACCAAAGTTAGAACTTGTTGAGTACTTTATATACTCAACCCTCCTCCATTTTATGATTTTAGAAGTGAAGCGATAGGAGTAAATACGAGGATGGAACTACTAGAGCGACGCAAGGATAGATCAATAGGAGAACGTTCCAAGACTGCACAAATGGGGCTATCAAGGACTGCGCAAGGATTATTAATTGGGGGCGGCCGACGCCGCATCACGTCCGGTACATGGACGGCCAGTTGATGCCATATATGGCCTACTAGCTACTGCTATCCTACTGGTTGGATTGGCCAACTGCGTGCTATCCTACTGGGGATTGGGTGACCTATGCTATCCTAGTGGCTGTTTATATATGTACTTAAATTAAAAGAAAAACAGTTGCCATATTGGCATCAACTGCATCGGCGCCATGCACGTCCATCGATCGATCGACACCCGATCCTGGTGGTGCCCCCACATTAAGATATTTGTTCCGTCGGTCCTGTTCATCCGGCTTATAATCCATTTTTTTCTGCTTGATTTTTCAATCGAAACAATATTTTTTCTCACAGTAAATCAGTCAACCGTGTTTTTCAGCCGACCTATCAGGCCAGCCGAATAGGGCCGTCGTTAGCCTCCCTCTATCTTTTACACTACGACAGCTCATGTGGATCAGGATTCAGGAATAAGAACAGACCAAGCACGCATGGCACTCGCTTCTTTGTACACGTGAAATCATGCACAGTTGCACACAATAATTCACAGGTAATGTAGGTCCGCTTGCAAGCGCCTAGCTACCTTCAATCATTAAGCTAGGGCTTGTCGTCATGAGAATGTGCCAGGCGCATGATTTTGCCGGCCTGGCAGGGGTAATTCCAACACGCCCAACTCTTCCTGCACTCAAGTGTTGATGACACTATTTGAACCATGCATTACGAGCCTATTTGGTTGGTGTCTTGGGTAGTTTGCCTGGCAAAAAATGTTGCCTAAGACTTGTCTGAAAAGTTGATGTTTTTGCCTGGTGAGGCAAACTTGGAGAAAATGTGTTCGATTTGAAGCCTGTGCCTCGAAATGCTAATGAGAAGATAAATCAGGTTCGCATCGTCTATACATGATTACGGAACACTATTAATAGTGTGTGAGGAGAGTCAAACAGAGGGGTATTTTAAATTCATTGGTGCAAGAATCTCGACCGACAGACCTCCCGACCGATCCCTCTAGGAT
>CM039582.1:9141992-9286566 GCA_022457205.1 Saccharum spontaneum
AATGTTGCCTAAGACTTGTCTGAAAAGTTGATGTTTTTGCCTGGTGAGGCAAACTTGGAGAAAATGTGTTCGATTTGAAGCCTGTGCCTCGAAATGCTAATGAGAAGATAAATCAGGTTCGCATCGTCTATACATGATTACGGAACACTATTAATAGTGTGTGAGGAGAGTCAAACAGAGGGGTATTTTAAATTCATTGGTGCAAGAATCTCGACCGACAGACCTCCCGACCGATCCCTCTAGGATCGCTCAGGGACTTAGAGGCTATACCCATCGGGTATGCTCGCGCGCACCCTCTGGTCGGAGTTAGGTAGAGCCCGAGCACGCCCACGGCCTCTACTTTTTTTTTTTGCGAATCCCACGTACTCTGCTTAGGGCTTGGGGGCTTGCCAAGGCACCGGGCTCCTAACCAACGATAGCCCGAGCCTGACTCGAGCCTACACTAGCGCTCGGATCAGCGACCAATGTCCCGAGCGTTGGCTAACCCACTGGGTGTCTGTAACAACCCAATTTTTCCGGAAACCAAAAATCACAACCGAAATTTTTTTCGGAAACAAACCCATGTTTAGTGAGTGTCATGTAGGAAAAAACCCCAGTAGTTGCACAAGTAGAACCCATGTACTTAGTTGAGCATTTGCAGCTAATAAATCAACATGTGATTTGACTCCTCTTGTTTTATGTATTGAATTAAAATTGACAACTTAATTAATTAATGAATTAGTTAATTAACCTAATGTGAAGTACCTACCCTTGGGTGGACCCACCTATCCTAAAACATAGTGGACTGCCACTAAGGGTGTATACTTGCTTGGTACACAAGTATGCACACATAGGGGCCCTTGGTTTAGATAGAAATGGAAAATAGGTGAATAGAAAAGCCCTAGGCGAATTAGAGAGATAGCAAAGGCCATTTCGGCCCTTGGCCCGACCAAACCGGCCTAGCCCAACCACCCTGCCGTCACGGGCCTGCGCCAACCGCTCCATGGGCCGAGCCCAGCTAAGTGCAACCGCCCACTTCGCCTCCCCCTGCGCGTCGCGACGCGTTGGCGATGTCAGCGCCCCGCCGTGACACTGCCAGTGGGCCACCCCTGTCATCCCTGACCTGCTTCCCCCCTTTTCCATTTTCACGCTCGAGTCGCAGTGATGGAGCAGAGGAGCGGGGCATCCGAGGCCGCTCTAGGCCCTCAGCACCGCTCGTTGCAGAGCAGTTGGAGGTGGATGGCCTGATCGCCGCCACGTCCGCGATCTGCCACACCCCCAAGCCCCCTCGCCGGTTCAAAAACCCCGCCATGGGTGACGTTCACCACTGGGACAGCACAGTGACGCCATAGCCCTGCTTTTGACCGGCGTGAACCTACCCGGGAGCATCCGCGCACCGCCGCTCCACGCCAAATACGCCCAACCCTAGCCGAGCCCCCTCGGATTGCCTCCACGTAACCCCTCTGCCTCATCCGCCGTCCACTCTCGCCATGGACGCGAGCTCGCTATAAAAGTCAAGCCGCGGGCGCCCTAGCGCCCTTCCACCACACCACGCCGCCATGTCATTGCCACACCGCACACGCTGCACCGGAGGGGAGGGAAGGAGTGGAGAAGAGAAAGAAGGGGGGAAAGAGGAGAAGAGGGGAGGCGCCGGAAGACGACGCCGTTCGTGGCGAGAAACCTGCCGGAGCTGGAGGCGATGACCTCGTCTTCTTCCCGGAGTCGGCACTGCATGACTTCTCTCCTCTGCACGGCCATGACTCCCCGCTGCTTCGCCATCCAAACCGCCCCGAGCCCAAGGTGAAGAAGCCGCCACCCTCCTCTGCCTTGCTCTGAGCGCCGTCGCCGTTGTGTCCTCCCCATACCGGGGGTAGACAGGACCTCTCCTTGCTGCCGTTCTACACCGCCCGCGCTCACACGAGCGCGCAGGACCACCGGAAGCCACCCTGGATGACCCCGTGGGCGAGAGAACACACTCGCGCCTCCACGCTCTGAGCACGACCACCATGGTCACCGCATGGCCATGGCGACTAGTAGGGGGTCAGGGTAGGAGCGCAGGGTGCTCGCCTTCGGGAGAGACGCGTTGCGCTCTAGAGGGAGAAGAGAAGAGAGCCCGGAGCGCCTGATCAACCCCACTTTGCCAGAGTTGCCGTGTTCCGTGGCGCTGCCGAGCCACCGCGGCGGCAGTGCTGACCGCTAGAGTCCGCAACTCGTTGCCCTTAACCCACCGTCATGCTCACCTCAAATCCCTGCCAGAAGCCCTAGGACCTTCCCACCAACCCGATGAGCCACCGGAACGCCTTGGTGCATGAGCACGCTGCCGGTGGGTGCGCTGCCATTAGAAGGAAACAGGGGAGGGGAAGAGCGACCGGGTCGCTCGGTGCACCTGGTGCACATGGACCAGAGAGAAGGGAGGAAACGATGGATTGAGTCCACTATGGACCGAGCCAGCGGCTCATGGACCGTCTGGCACGAGTTCACCATGAGCCGTGTCTACGATACCTGTGGTGGGTACATGTGACTGGGAGAGGTCCCGGGGTAGAGTGTCTTTGTGGGACGAAGGTTCGGGATGGGAGGTGCTGTGATGGCACGGGGTACCGGGTGTTCCGTCGAACAGACCACCGGTTGGCCCCTTTGAGAAGATATCCTGCTTAGTCACCCTAAAGATTGATATGTTCTGTGGACCAGGTCTTAGGAAATCCTTACGCCCCACTCGCCCTTACCATGAAAATGGGACGGACGTATGACTTGCTAGTACGGTGCCACTACTATTGGGAGGCTAGCAGATAGTGTAGGGAGGTACGGGCACAAGGACCCACACCCTCCTAAGACAGCATAGTGACCACCGGAGCCGGGTACTATGTCTCACAGTCTCAACATGTCGGTGGTACTCCGACACGGCCCCAGTTCTGAGTGATAGGATGGTACCGTATCTAGTTGGAAGGCGGCCCGAAATCAGCCTAGACGAGGCGCATTGTCGATGATGGTGATCTTGTGGGATGTGTAAACCTCTGCAGAGTTTCTGGTTGATCGATCAATACATATGCCGACTCGTCGGCTATGGACCTTTCCTGAGTACAGCTTCACTTGACTAGCTGAGAGGAGTCCTTCTACCTTCCCTGGGATCAGTGTGGTGTTCCGACCTTAGCCGTTGAGACATGGGCGAGAGGGAGTCGCCCGTGCCGATGAGAGAATGAGATGAGAGGTGGAGATGAGACATGTGTTGGGATGGGGCATGTGTGTGAATGAGATGGGTTAAAAATTTGACAAACTTATATTATTAAAATACTGATTTACCCGCATAGGAAACCACAACCAACTTAGGTCTTTTCCTATCCCCTATTGCATCCAAGTTCCACAAAGCAAATGCATCATAGGGTGGGAGATGCGTGGCCAGTACCAAGTGTACTGATAGATTTTTGGCAGGCTCGGAGCCCGAGCTTGACGAGGAGGACGACTGGGAGGAGTAGGGGTTCGCCCTGCGCTCAAGCTTGGTGCGAGAAGTCCTAGTTTCCGCTGCCGTCTTCAAGATGTTGTTCCAGTTGCTGTGTGTGAGTGTGTTCCGCCCTGTGTGGCGATGATAATAATTAATGTAAACCTTCTATTTGTACTCTGTTATTCGACTGAGATTTAGGTAATGGTTTGAACTCGTTCATCTATTACACTTCAAATCTGCGGCATTCCCTTCGTGGAATGCAGGAGCGTTTCAGTGTCCAAGGCCCTAGCAAGCTCTAGGACTACACAGTGCCAATCCATTCAATAGGTGTGAGGCACGCCACTCCCTCGACAAGGTCACGTAGATGGCGTGACACAACAGGACAAACCGCTTCATCGGCTCTAGGGATGTTGGGCTCTTGGGCCCACTCGTCAGCCCCTCGAGGCGAGGTGCCTTCACCACCAACGAAGCCTCGAGAAGGTTCACCAACCCTGACAGTCAAGTGTTAGGGGCCTCAGCGACGTGAGGTGTCGCCCGCGGCTCCCCCGACTCCACGACAATGCTAAGGTCCATCCACGCTGCAGCAGCACCCTCATAGACCTCGGCGCATGAAGACCATAGAACGTAGCCTCAAACTGCCTTGTACCTGACCTTCCTCAGGATATAAGGGGAAGGTTGGCTCCCATAGAGAAGGGGCTAAGCGATCTGAGTCTAGTCAAACACCAAGCAAACCGAGAGGAGCAGCAGAGTGCTTCTCCCTCGGCAACCTAGCAAGAGAGAGAGAGAGTCGTTTCCATTACTCGTCGGGGAAGAAACCTCATCGCTGATGAGCCGTAGGATAGCACCAAGCGATTCCTAGCCAAACTCTAATTCGCATTCATTGTAACCGCTCGATTTGGGTGCTCCTGAATATGAAGAACTCCTCACTGTTGGACGTAGGGCCTCGATAGCCTGAACCAGGATACATCACCGTGTCTTTTCTTATGTTCTTGAGTAACTGAGCCATCGGAGACCCACACTTCTGACATCTAACGAACAACGATGCTTGCCGCGGTGACGATCCCACGACAGTGTGTTTACCAACTATTTTTTGTCTATTAGTAAAATTATTAAGATTAAATATTTCTAATGAAAACTCTCTATATGTGTTTAATTTTTTGAACTTATATATGTGCAATAAGTACTTTTTATTGATATTTCCATATAAATAATTTCACATCACAAAGGATATAATAAAGGGCCATTTGATTTTTTTGGTTAAAGAGAAAAATGTCGGTCGGACAAAACAATACAATAAAAGAGAAAAAGCAGTGTGCTCGTGATTTGTGTGGCTAGCTTACTAGCTACTTGCATTAGTTATGCCATCCATGATTTTTTCCGCATGGGCAATAAGCGGATGCCTAACCCAGTCGGCTAAGCCGACTCCCCTTGTCCTTGCTGCCCTGACCGGCTGCTAGTCGACTAAGCCGACTCTAGAGTCGGCTAAGCCGACTTTCTCAGGCCCGGGTGTCTCTAGGAGATCTCTAGTTGATTTGGCTTCTGTTATTGTTGCTATTTTTCAGAAGCCAGAAGATTCCGTAAATCACCTCAAGCCACTGTATGTGAAGGGCTACATTAATGGCAAATTGGTCAACAACATATTGGTGGGTAATGGAGCCAGGGTGAATCTAATGCCATATTCACTTTATAAGAAGTGAAAGGTCCTAAAGGCTAGAGGGGGGGTGAATAGCCTATTAAAAATTTCTACAACAACACTTAACAAATAGGTTAGACAAATAAGAGGCAAAGCGAATGTTGCACTAGCCTACTAAAAGTGCAAGCCACCTACCACAATTCTAGTAACTATAGTCTCTATCCACACAAGGGCTATGTCACTACACTAAGTTAGTGAGCTCTCAAAGACTAACTAAACAGCCTCACTAACCACTAGACTCGACGCAAGCTAACTCTCAAAACTAGTTACACTAAAGAGCTTTGCTTACACTAGAAATGTAAATACACAAGAGAGCATGGTGATGATTATACCGTCGTGTTGAGGAATTTGAGCCAATCACAAGATGATCAAAATCAATCACAATGAATACCAAGAAATCCTCGAACAATGAAGACATAATTTTTTACCGAGATTCACTTGCTTGCCGGCAAGCTAGTCCTCGTTGTGGCGATTCACTCACTTAGAGGTTCACGCGCTAATTGGCATCACATGCCAAACCCTCGATAGGGTGCCGCACAACCAACACAAGATGAGCTTCACACAAGCCACGAGCAATCCACTAGAGTACCTTTTGGCTCTCCGCCGGAGGAAAGGTCAAGAACCCCTCACTATTACTACGATCGGAGCCGGAGACAATCACCAATATCCGCTCGACGATCCTCACTGCTCCAAGCCGTCTAGGTGGCGGCAACCACCAAGAGTAACAAGTGAATCCCGCAGTGAAACACGAATACCAAGTGCCTCTAGATGCAAACACTCAAGCAATGCACTTGTATTCTCTCCCAATCTCACAAAGATGATGAATCAATGATGAAGATGAGTGGAAGGGCTTTGGCTAAGCTCACAAGGTTGCTATGTCAATGCAAATGGCCAAGAGAGTGAGCTAGAGCCGGCCATGGGGTTTAAATAGAAGCCCCCATGAAATAGAGCCATTGGGCTCCTTCACGTCACTCTCTTCGGGGTGAGCGGATGTGTAGGTCCAAGTGATCGGACACACGGTACCCAGTGTCCGGTCGCTGGATGTCGTCCATGTGTCACCCGATTCCATTGGCTAGCAGCCACCCGTGCGAATGTTAAATGACGATCGGATGCACCCATAGGGCGACTGAACCCGTTGTCACCGTGTCAGATTGAGCAAAATCGCGCGCCATCATCTAACGACCGGACGCGCTGATCAACACTGGTAACCGTGCGTCAGATCGACTCTAGAGAGGTTCCAAAGGCATTTTACGGCGATCGGATGCGTCAGGTACTCACGATCGGACGCACCACAGCGTCAGGTCCACTCCTCGCTCGCATAGCCACTCACGTCAGCGTATGTCACCACTGACCAGACGTAGCCCCTGCGCGTCCGGTCACTTTTACTGTTAGGGTCCGGTAACTCGGTCGAGACCACGCCCTCACTGGAACACATGACTGGACACGCAGGTCCAGCCGAGGCCTGCGTCCGGTCACTGTTTCACAGTGACAAACACCTCCTCCACTTCACCAACTTCGCCACTCTTGTTCAAATGTGCCAACCACCAAGTGTATCACCTTGTGCACATGTGTTAGCATATTTTCATAAACATTTTCAAGAGTGTTAGCTCTCCACTAGATCCTAAATGCATATGCAATGAGATAGAGCATCTAGTGGCACTTTGATAACTGTATTTCGATACGAGTTTCACCCCTCTTAATAGTACAACTATCGATCCTAAATGTGATCACACTCACTAAGTGTCTCTATCACCAAACCAAAAAGCTCTTATCAAGTTTCACATTTGCCTTGAGTTTTTTGTTTTTCTTTTTCTTCTTTTCCAAGTCCAAGCACTTGATCATCATGGCCACCACACCATCGTCATGATCTTCACCATTGCTCCACCACTTGGAATAGTGCTACCTATCCCATGATCACTTTGATAAACTAGGTTAGCACTAAGGGTTTCATCAATTCACCAAAACCAAACTAGAGCTTTCAATCTCCCTTTGTTTTGGTAATTGATGACAACCCTATCACAAAGATAAGAATTGAAATTCAATTGAATTCATGTTGCTTGCCCAAGCATATTTACCACGTGTAAAAGGATATGGACAACTTTCATGAACCCAAAATTGGTAGCATTGCTCCCCTTACATATGTGCTAAGAGTTTGGATTGAAGCTTGCACTTATGCTTAGATAGGAAATATAGGATGCAATGTCTACCAAATGATCTTAAGGTATAAGAGATGGACCTTTGAAGCGTGATACCAATGGAGTGCACCAATATACCATCCTTAGCACCATTAGTAACTAGACATTCACAAAAACTAAAAACCCTGTGAGATCAATATTACAAGTAAGGGTCTAGTTTTCACAAGATAAACACAAGTCTAGTTACCAAACCTATGCATGTTAGTTTTTTGTTTCATCATTCAAACCTATAACTAGCATATACCACACAAGCATGGAATTTTTAATTTAAACATATGAAATGCACATTTAAAATGCATTTAAAATGCACATTTAAACTTTGAGCTTGCTCCCCCTACTTGTGTGCTCAAATTTTAATTGATCCCCTTTCTTTATCATATTTCTCCTATGTCAAAGTTCTCTCTCCCCTTTAGTGATTAATTCTTCCCCTATCACATATATCTTTGTTTCTCTCCCCCTTTGTCATCAATGACCACAAAGATTCAAATTTTAGATAGGTTAAGATTATCAATGTCAATCAATGGAGTGAGGATTATTTTCCTAAATTTGGTTCAATCTAGATCACTTGTAGCTCATATGTGATAGGGGAAGCTTCTTCACATCTCCAAATAAGGGTTATCTTGTACCATATTGAGTTAAACACTTGTAGCTCATTTTCTAGATCAAACACTAGGTTCACAAGCTCACAAACATGTCATATGCTACCACTAGAACAAGTCAAGCATAGAGGCAATAGTGGTACCATACAAGCATCAAATTCATTTGATTTCCATGAATGAGCCTATAAAACATGAGGAATGACTAGATGCTCTAAATATGTCCTTAGCAAAGGATGTATGCCATGCTAATCAACTTTTATCTTCGACTACTCAAAGAAGAGGCATGTCATATAAGTGGGGGGGGTGCATCAATACATATTTGAGAAATCCAATATGTTTAACTCATTTCTTAGCTTGCAAAACCTTTTCTCTCCAATGGCTTGGTGAATATATCGGCAAGTTGATCTTTGGTGCCCACACTCTCAATGCAAATGTCCCCTTTTTGTTGAAGATCTCTTATAAAATGGTGGCAGACATCAATGTGCTTTGTTCTTGCATGTTGAACCAGACTGTTGGTGAGCTTCACAGCACTCTCATTGTCACATAGCAATGGCACTTGTTTGAACTTGATTCCAAATTTATCCAAGGTGGCCTTCATCCAAAAAATTTGTGCACAACAACTACCGGCGGCTATGTATTCGGCTTCGGTGGTTGGTAATGCAACACTATTTTGCTTCTTTTATGACCATGAAACAAGTGATCTTCCTAACAATTGACATGTGCCCGAAGTGCTCTTTCTCTCAACTTTGCATCGTGCATAATTCGAGTCAGAATAACCAACTAACTCAAACTTTGCACCTTTAGGATACCACAAACCAACATTTTATGTATGCTTCAAGTACCTCAATATTCTCTTTATTGCCTTCAAATGACTTTCACTTGGTGAGGCTTGAAATCTAGCACACATGCATACACTAAACATGACATCCGGTCTTGATGCGGTCACATAGAGTAGGCTTCCAATCATAGACCGATACAACTTTTGATCCACCATTTTGCACTTGCATCACTATCTAAATTTTTATTTGTTCCCATTGGTGTACTAATGGCCTTGCTATCAATCATGCCAAACTTCTTGAGCATGTATTTGATGTACTTGCCTTGACTCACAAATGTACCATGCTTCAATTGCTTGATTTGAAGATCAAGGAAGTAACTCAACTCTCCAATCATGGACATCCCAAACTCATTAGCCATCATTCTTTCAAACTCTTTGTAAAAGTCTTGATTGGTTGATCCAAATATGATGTCATCAACATACATTTGCAACACAAGTAAGTCTTGGCCAATCTTTTTAGTGAAAAGAGTGGTGTCAACTTGCCCATTTTGAACCCTTTAGAGAGTAAGAAGTCTCTCAATCTCTCATACCATGCTCTAGGTGCTTGCTTCAAGCCATACAATGCTTTCTTCAATTTGTATACATGGTTGGGCTTCTTGTCATTTTTAAAACTGAGATGTTGCCTAACATATACTTCTTCATTGATGTAGCCATTTAGAAATGCACTCTTGACATCCATTTGATAGAGTTTAATGTTGTGGGCACAAGCATAGGCTAGAGAGATTCTAATTGCTTCCAATCTAGCAACCGGGGCATATGTTTCTTCAAAGTCAAGACCTTCAACTTGAGTGTAACCTTATGCTACCAATCTTGCTTTGTTCATTACTACTATCCCATCTTAATCTTGCTTGTTTCTAAAGACCCATTTGGTTCCAATCACATTATGGTTCTTTGGTCTTTTAACTAGCTCCCATACTTGATTTCTAATGAAGTTGTTCAATTCTTCATGCATTGCATTAACCCAATCCGCATCTCTCAATGCTTCTTCTATCTTTTTTGGTTCAATGAATGACACAAATTAAAAATTCTCACAAAATAAAGTTAATCTTGATCTTATTTGTACACCTCTAGAAATATCTGCAATTATAGTGTCCAATGGATGATCTATTGCAATATTGGTTGGTTGGAGTATTAGAACATTGCTTGCACTTTCTTGATCATTGGGTTGAGATGATGTACTAGTCACTTGTTGATCTTGCATATTGTCATGAGAGACACTTGAACTTGCTTGATTTGTATCATCTTGCACATTTGAGTTAGAGAGCATTTTTACTTGATCATCTTCTTCATCATTTACTGCCAAGGCCTCAATTCACCAACATCCATGTTCTTTATGGTATTCGATAGTTGAATGCCACTAACATCTTCCAAGTTCTCATTCTCATCTTGGAAACCCTTGGTTTAATTAAATTCAACATCATGAACTTCCTCAAGAGTACCAATTCCAAACTCTATATGCTTTACTTATGGTTGAGTATCCAAGTAAGAATCCTTCATCACACTTCTTATCAAACTTGCCCAATCTAGTGCCTTTCTTCAAGATATAGCATTTGCAACCAAAGACCCAAAAATATGCAATGTTGGGCTTTCTTCCATTCAAGAGCTCATAAGGTGTCTTCTCTTTCAATGGGTGATAATTGAGGCGGTTGCTACAATAGCAAGCCGCATTGATTGCATCGGCCCAAAAGGATTGACTCACATTATACTCACTAAGCATAGAACTTGCCACATCAATGAGTGCTCTATTCTTCCTCTCAACGAGGCCATTTGATTATGTAGTGTACTTGGCCGAGAATTGATGTCTAATTCCAAATTCATCACACAACTCATCAATTATAGTGTTCTTGAACTCACTACCATTGTTACTTCTAACTCTTTTGATGGTTGTTTCAAACTCATTGTGAATGCCCTTGACAAATGATTTGAAAGTTGCAAACACATCACTTTTGTTCACTAGAAAGAAAACCCAAGTGTATCTTGTATAGTCATCCACTATCACAAAGCCATATTTATTTCCACCGATGCTAGTGTATTGTGTTGGTCCAAATAAATTCATGTGCAATAACTCAAATGCCTTACTAGTGCTCATCATGCTTTTCTTAGAATGGGTGTTTCCAACTTGTTTGCCAGTTTGACAAGAGCTACAAAGCTTATCCTTCTCAAACACAATATCTTTCAAGCTTCTAACCAAGTCATGCTTAACCAATCTATTCAATTGTTTCATTCTAACATGACCAAGCCTTCTATGCCATAACCAACCCATACTAGATTTAGTAAACGAGCATATTGATAATTGAGCATCACTAGCATTAAAATCAACCAAGTATAGATTCTCATATCTAAAACCTTTGAAGATCAAGTTAGAGCCATCTACACTTATGATCTCTACATCATCTACTATAAATATGTATTTGAATCTAAGATCACACAATTGAGCCATGAATAGCAAATTTAAGTTCAAGCTCTTAACTAGCAACACATTGGATATCCTCAAGTCATTGGATATTGCAATCTTACCAAGCCCTTTGACCTTGCCTTTGCCATAGTCACCAAATGTGATACTATCATAGCCATTAGTATCATTGGTGTTGATTGAGTTGAACATTCTTGTATCACCGGTCATGTGTTGAGTGCACCCACTATCAAGAACCCAATGCCTTCCTCCGGCTTTATAATTGACCTATAAAAGAAGATCTATTCTTTTTAGGTACCCAAACTTGTTTGAGTCCTTGAAGGTTAGTGACCAAGCTCTTTGGCACCCAAATGGCTTTCTTACTTGATCCCATCCATGGTGCACCAATGAACTTAGCCTCTACACCATTTGCATCCTTGGTAAGTACATAGAAAGAATCAAGTTTAATGGAGGATACATTAGCTTGTGACTTCTTGTTCATGCACTTTTGCTCTACATGACCAACTTGTTTGCAACTAGTGTAAAACCGACCATTGTTCTTCACAAAACTAGTCTTGTGAGGAGCAAAGGCCGCCTTGCCTTTTTTTGGGGTATAGCCTAATCCCTCTTTGAAGAGAGAAGCTCTTTGGCTACCCAAGCACATAAGCAAGCAGTCCTCACCACCATAGGCCTTAGCCAAGGTGTGAGTGAGCTCTTTGACCTCCTTTTTGAGTGTCTCATTCTCAACCATTAGTGAGGCATCACAAGTGAAACCATCACTACTAGATAAGGTAGAAGTGGAAGTGCTACAAGAAGGGTTAGTGGGAGCAACAATGATAGGCTTATAGAATGATTCATCAATTATATCAGAAATTAAGCCTTTGTCACATGTTACAACATGATCCTTCTCATTTTGCTCATTAAGCAAAGAGGCATGAGCCTTTTCAAGCTTCTTGTGAGCCTTGCCAAGCTTCTCATGGGGTTCCTTTAGCCTCTCATAAGATGCATTGAGCCCATCAAAGGCTTGCTTAAGGGTTTTTAGTTCCTTACGCAAGTCTTTGCATTCCCTTATCTTAATGTCAAAATGTTCTTTAGCATCATTAGTTCATCATCACTTTCACTTTCATTTTCATTATCATGTTCCTCATCACATCCATCATCACAAGTTTGTACCTTAGTGGTCTTAGCCATGAAGCATGATGGAGTGTCGAAGAGAGAAGGCTTTTCATTTATGGCAATGATTGCAAGAGCCTTCTTCTTGGTGGTCTTGCCATCATCACTATCATCATCATCATCACTTGAGGAAGCATCACTATCCCAAGTGACCACATATGAACCACCCTTCTTCTTCTTCTTCTTGAAGGTCATATTGTTCTTCTTCTCTTTCTTTTCCTTCTTATCCTTCTTCTTGCTCTTATTGTCATCATCATCATTGTCGCTATTGTATGGGCATTGAGCAACAAGATGATCCTTGCTTCCACACTTGAAGCACCTTATTGAGTCTTCCTTGTTCTTGGATGAAGACTTCTTTCTTCTAGCATGGTAGCCCTTCTTTACCATCTTCTCATCATCCATGTCATCAAAGCTTGAATTTTCGTCTTCACTTGATGTTTCTTGCTTTGCCTTGCCCTTGGATGATGTGGCCTTGAATGCCAGATTCTTCTTCTTGTCATCCTTCTTCTCATCTTTCTTCTTCTTTTTTTCTTCCTTCTCATCATCATCTCTATAGGCATCATCGGTCACGATATCTCCCAATATTTGGTTTGGTGTCATTGTGTCCAAACCGATCCTCACTAGTAAGGTGACCAACATACCAAATCTTGCGGGTAGGCATCACAAGAACTTATGAGAGAAGTCATTGTCCTCCACTTTCTCACCAAGAGCTTTAAGATCATTGACAAGCACCTCCATCCGATGGAACATGTCTGGCACACTCTCATCTTCCTTCATCTTGAAGCTAGCAAACTTCTCCTTGAGAATGTATACCTTTGCACCTTTTATTGCCTTGGTTCCCTCAAATGATTCCTCCAACTTCTTTCATACCTCATGAGCCATTTTAATGTTCTTAATTTGCTCAAATGTCCTCTCATCAATAGCATCGTAAATGGTACTAAGAGCAATGTCATTATTTTGGAGAAGCGCCTCTTTGGTAGCGGTGGGATTCTCTGGATCGGCTATCTCAATCTTGGTCTCCACTATCTTCCACATCTTTCTATTGATTGACTTGATACGTGTGGTCATCTTTGATTTTCAATATGGATAATTTGTGCCATCAAATTGGGGTGGCTTCTTGGTGTTGTTGATTTAAGCCATTTTGACACCGAAGGTTGTTAAGCCTCAAATCACGATGACCACGGCTCCAATACCACTTGAAAGGTCCTAAAGGCTAGAGGGATGGTGAACAGCCTATTAAAAATTTCTACAACAATACTTAAGAAACCGGTTAGACAAATAAGAGGCGAATCGAATGTTGCGCTAGCCTACTAAAAGTATAAGCCACCTACCATAATTCTAGTAACTATAGTCTCTATCCACACAAGGGCTATGTCACTACACTAAGTTAGTGAGCTCTCAAAGACTAATTAAATAGCCTCACTAACCACTAGACTCGACGTAAGCTGGCTCTCAAAACTAGTTACACTAAAGAGCTTTGTTTACACACTAGAAATGTAAATGCACAAGAGAGGATGGTGATGATTATACCGCCATGTCGAGGAATTTGAGCCAATCATAAGATGATCACAATCAATCACAATGAATACTAAAAAATCCTCAGACAATGAAGACACACGACTTTTTACCAAGATTCACTTGCTTACCGGCAAGCTAGTCTTCTTTGTGACAATTCACTCACTTGGAGGCTCACGCGCTAATTGGCATCACACGCCAAACCCTCTATAGGGTGCCGCACAACCAACACAAGATCAGGATCACACAAGCCATGTGCAATCCACTAGAGTACCTTTTGGCTCTCCATCGAGGAAAGGTCAAGAACCCCTCACAATCACCATGATCGGAGCCAGAGATAATCATCAATCTCCGCTCGACGATCCTCGTTGCTCCAAGCCATCTAGGTGGTAGAAACCACCAAGAGTAACAAGCGAATCCCACGGCAAAACATGAACACCAAGTGCCTCTAGATGCAAGCACTCAAGCAATACACTTGGATTCTCTCTCAATCTCACAAAGATGATGAATCAATAATAGAGATGAGTTGGAGGGCTTTGGCTAAGCTCACAAGGTTGCTATGTCAATACAAATGGCCAAGAGAGTGAGATAGAGCCAGCCATGGGGCTTAAATAGAAGTCCCCACAAAATAGAGCCGTTGGGCTCCATCACCTCACTGTCTTCGGGGAAATCAAACGCGCAGGTCCAAGTGACCAGACGCACGGTCCCTAGCGCCTAGTCACTGGATGCCATCCACATGTCCCCCGCTTCAAACCTGTGCCGCTCGATTCCAACGGCTAGCAGCCGGCCGCGCGAATGTTAAGTGATGACCGGACGCACCCATAGGGCGACCGGACCCGCTGTCACTTTGTCAAATCCAGTAAAACCGCACGCCATCAACTAACGACCGGACGCGCCGATCAACATCGGTAACCGCGCATCAGGTCAACTCTAGAGAGGTTCCAAATGCGTTTTACGGTGATTGCACACGTCAAGTGCTCACGACTGGACACACCACAGTGTTAGGTCCACTCCTCGCTTGCAAAGCCGCTCACATCAGCGTACGTCACCACCGATCGAACGGTAGCCCCTACGCGTCCGGTTACTTTTACTGTGCAGCGTTCGATCACTTGGTCGAGACCACGCCCTCACTGGAACACATGAACGGACGCGTAAGTCCAGCCGAGGCCTGCGTCCGGTCACTGTTTCACAGTGACAAACACCTCCACTTCACCAACTTCGCCATCTTGCTCAAATGTGCCAACCACCAAGTGTATCACCTTGTGCACGTGTGTTAGCATATTTTCACAAACATTTTCAAGGGTGTTAGCTCTCCACTAGATCCTAAATGCATATGCAATGAGTTAGAGCATCTAGTGACACTTTGATAACCACATTTTGATACGATTTTCATCCCTCTTAATAGTATTGCTATCGATACTAAATGTGATCACACTCATTAAGTGTCTCGATCACCAAACCAAAAAGCTCCTATCAAGTTTCACCTTTGCCTTGAGCTTTTTGTTTTTCTCTTTCTTCTTTTCCAAGTCTAAGCACTTGATCATCATGGCCACCACACCATCATCATGATCTTCACCATTGCTCCACCACTTGGAATAGTGCTACCTATCTCATGATCACTTTGATAAACTAGGTTAGCATTAAGGGTTTCATCAATTCACCAAAACCAAACTAGAGCTTTCAAGAAGCTTGGCGGATCTAATGAGGAGTTGATTAAGACCAAGAGGACGGTCAAAGGTGTTGGAGGAGGAAAACCTATTCCGGCCAAGGGATTTGTCTTGATGAAGCTTACTCTCAGGAGCAAAACGTTAGCCACTGTCTTCTTCATTGCAGAGGTGCAAGGGAGCTACAGTTTGATTCTTGGGCGCGAATGGATTCATAACAATCGATGTGTGCCTTCTAGATTGCACCAGTTCCTTATTCGGTGGGTGAATAATAAAGTTGAGATCATCCATGCAGACTCATTGGCCTATGCCCCTTTGTTTGGGGGCATGATGATATGATTTGCTTGTCAGGAAGAGACCTTGTTGGTTTTGAGTCACTAAAGGAGGCTTTGTTCTTGTTTCTCTAGGGCCGATTGATGATCGACTCCATATCATCATGTAGTGTAAATTCTGTTTGACTGGGGATTGCGTCGGCCAACCCATGTGATGAAATTGGTATTGGGATTGGTATTAGACTACGGCCGACATGTGCAGAACAAAACATAGAAGCCGATTAAGTTAATCACGCTTCTCAAGAATTCTCTATCACCTCCACCGGTTCTTCATGCATCTAGGAGTGGAGCTCCATTCGCATTATATGTTATTAACAAAGAGGGTGTGTGTCGGTGTTCGGGCCCGTGAGGGTTCTAAGCCAATGAGTGAATTTATGTTGCGTGTCCCTAATCTGGATGGTGATGCAAAGAGAATACACGGGGGGTTTATCCTGGTTCGGGTGAAAGAAGGCCCTACGTCCAGGGGGAGAAATGTTGTATTTCCTTGCACCTAAGTGCTTGCGTAGGGGTTACAAGCTGTGAGAGAGGGAGCCGATCCCAGGTCTTAGAGAGAAAGAGAGTACAAAGGAGATTGCTTGAGATGTTGATCTTCTACGGTGGGATGATGACTTGTTTTTCCTTGTCTCCCCCCTTTTCGTAGAGTCCCCTGCCTTCCCTTTTATAGGGTCAAGAGGAGGCAGAGACGCCGAGGGATGCCTTAGAAGTGAAGTTTTGTCGAGCGCTGTGGAAGTCGCTGTAGCGACGTGCCCCGGGAATGGCCGGCCATCCCTGGACACCATGGTGACGTAAAGAACGAGACGGTATGAGTCAGAGACTTCCCCGTGGTCGAGGCGTTCCGTCGAGCAAGCCTCGTGCGAGTCAGAACGTGGTCGAGGCGTTCCGCGCGTGGTTTTGGCTCGTTCTGCCCTCGTGGGCGGAGCCTTTGGCGTGGTTTTCTTAGGGGTTTGTCTTTTTTTAGTCGTTGAGTGTGGGTACCCCTTGTTTAGGTACTCGAAAGTAGCCCCCGAGCCTTTGTGTGAGTGTGGTCACTCTTGCAGAGGCTCAGTGAGTCATGAACTGGAGTCATAGCGTCGTAGCTCCTCCGGTGGGTGTGTGCGAGCGCACTCGCCGGGTGTAGCCCCCGAGGCCTCGGTAGAGTGTTTTGACTCCTCCAAGGTCTTTAGTGCGTTATATCGAGGAGTGCTCCCACGTTCGAGCTCCCGTGGCGTGCTTGGTCCTCTTTCGTTTGGGGTTAGCTTTTTGCTGTCGAGCCCCCGAGCCTAGTGCGCACGAGGTTGATCAGGGTCTTGCCCGTCTTTATCGTACAACCCTCACGCTCCTTTTAGGAAAGGAGGAGGGGCGGGGAACGTCGTACTACCATCGATGGGCGAGTTCTGACATTCTCCGATGAGTTGTTAGCAGGGAATTCGAGTGGGAGCCCGTGCCCCATTCGGTAGGGGTCGGCTAGCGGCCGCGGGGGCGCTCTCCAAAAATGCCAAAGAGTAGTCGTGTGGATCTCAGTTCCATGCGATAGGATCCGAGGGCTCGATGCCTCCCTCAGAGGGGATTCCACCGTTGACCTATCTTCTAGCCTCGAATACGTCTAGCGACGTCTTGAGAGAGTGGCTTGAGCCTTGGCCTTGTATGGACACGTCCCCAGTTGTCCTTGACTCTGTTACTCGAGGGCAGCTGTCGAACCCCGGTCGAGGGCCAGCTTTCGATCCCTCGAGGTTTATAGTGGGCTCGGAGCCCGTTATCCATTCATCTGGAAATATCCGTCTGCGAATCCCCTTCCGGCCTATTGGGGTGCATCTTTTTAGGAGGAGAAGTGAGAACGATGTGGTAGTGGGTGGCATGGCGCGACGGTTACAGAATGAACGGTGGACACGTGCCCTTGCCCGTGGATTTCGAGGGGGCGGTTAGGTAAGGACATTAAATGCAGGGTCTAAGTACAGAGTCTAGGGTTCTGCATGCCCTCCACAGGCCATTTGCAATTGCCCCTTTCTCCTTGTGCGCTCTCCAGCTGTTCTTCGCCGCCGCCGTCATCCCTTCCCTTGTCGCTGCCGCACGCTGATTTCGACACCTATGGCGGGAATGAGCCAGATCCTTCCCGCGGATACGTGGGTCCATTCCTTGGTGGCGGAGAGGAAGCTAGAGGAGTTAGTTCGTGACGGTCTTCTATGACCGAGGGTGAGCCAGAGCCAGCTGGAGTGGAGGGTGCCGCCGTCCGACCACCGGGAGCCAGCGCCTCCGGAGGGCTACGTGGTGAGCTTCATTGCTTTCCACGAGAGGGGGCTTGGGATGCCACCGAGCCAGTTCATGTGGGCGCTTCTCCACTACTACAAGGTGGAGCTTCATCATCTCGCCCCCAACTCCATCTCGTAGGCTGCCATCTTTGCAGCGGTCTACGAGGGGTATTTGGGGATGGAGCCACACTGGAACCTGTGGCTTCATCTTTTCAAGGCGGAGCATTTCACCAAGAAGGCAGGTGAGCGAGGAGTGCGACGCGTGGTGCATGTTGGGAGCTGCACCCTTCAAGTCCGAGCGGGTCGAAGCGAGCTCTACATCCTGGCGCAGCTCATCTCGTCGAACAGCGGGTGGCACGACGGGTGGTTCTACCTACGCAACGACGATGACCGCCTGCCGAAGTTCTCTGGCTGGGTCCTGATGTCGTGCGAGGACAATTGGACATACGGCGTCATCGAGGAAGAGAAACCGAAGCTGCAGCCGCTCCTCGACGCGCTAAGGAGGCTTCGACGGCGCGGATTGACCGCGGGGATGGTGGCCGCTGCGTTCCACCGTCGGAGAGTGCTGCCGCTGATGCAGCGCCGACTCTGGATCGACGAGATGACGCTGGAGGTCTCGTTGGAGGGGAGTCAGATGTCGCATGAGACCCTCCCCCTTGACGAGGTTGCCCGGCGCGCGCGGTGGATGGTGGGCAGCTTCAGTAGGAGGACATCGACAGGGTCCTGATGCGACCTACCCAGGGTTTCGAGCCTCTGGTAAGTGTCGTTCCGCTAGCCTCGAGTCCTTTTGCTTCCTAGTTCTCTCGACTAAGTCCATCGAGGCTTCCATGCAGGATCTGTCGGCGGTCAAGGACTCGCGGCCGCTGGTTCTGGAGGATTGCGCTGCTCGAGAGGCGAGACGCCTCTCGGCGGCTTAGAAGAAGGGAGAGAAGGATGCCGCAAAGAAGCGTCAGGTCAGGAAGGCCCTCGAGCGTGAGGCGTTAAATAAGCGCCGCCGCTAGCAGAGTCTCGAGGGTCTCGGGGAGGATGAGGATAGCGACGATGACGACGCCGGGTCGTGGTACAACACCGCGACTTTCTGGCGCACCTCCCCGACATCAGAGAGGGGATCCGACTCGGCTGGGGTCCCTCAGGGGAGGTCGGTAGCACCGCACCCGCGAGTCCGATCGCCTCGGGCTTCATCAACGGGCGGAACAGTAACGTCGGTGTCTGAGGCCAAGGCGCCATCATCGGGCGTGAGGACTCGAGGCCAGATAGCCTCATCGGCGCAAAGGACCTCAGGGGCCCATCAGCCCAGGCTCCAAGGAGCACCAGGCTAATCGGAGGCTCGACGGAGGGGCCCTTGCAGAAGCCGTCGAGTGGCTCAGGGAAGCCGCAGTCAAGGCCCCTGATTCCCCTATCTGGGTAAGTGCCTCACCTTGCCTTTCTGACAAAGTCATCTCGCTTTTTGTTCTGACGTGGTTGTTCACTACTCAGCCATAAGCGCAAGGTGGAGCTCGCGGCAATGACTCCCGTTAAGGCGCTCAAGTCTGGTGCCGCCCTGATGATGCGGACGCCTACTGACGATGTCGCATGGGTCGCAAGGTACCAGGGTGCCACGGAGCAGCTCAAGACGAAGGAGGTCGCCGCCAAGGCGGGTGCAAGCGCTCTGGAGGTCGCCGGAGTCGGTGACGCCACGCGGGAGCCAGAGCCGGTCGAGGCAGGTCTGGGCGGTGCCAGGCTCGACGTGTCTGGTGTTGGTGGGCTAGAGCCCGGGTCAACCACGAGGACCCAGGCGACCGTTGAGGTCGGTGAGGCCAAAACATCCGTCCATGATGCGGGGCGGGCGGATGTTGAAGAGTCAAGAGAGGTGTTGGAGGCCCCGCCGGATGCAGGGAAAGAGGCAGAGCAGCCGGAGCTACAACCAGCGCGGGAGGAGCCGCGGCCGCAGCCGCAGCAGGACCAGCCAGAGGAGCAGGCGGCCGAGGCAGAACGGGGGGTGGTCGTGTTACCGCCCAACGTGTAGGCGGTGGCGCCAACAGACGAGAGGCCAGCGCCACCCCAAGGGTCGACTCCGGCTGTAATTGATCTCACCATCGATGACCCTCCTTCCGACAAGGGGAAGCAGAAGGAGGACGTCGAGATGGTCGATGCCCTGGATCGGCCCAGTACTTCCGTAACGTCGGGGGACGATGTGGCCGAGGCGTCTGCCAGGTGGCCCGATTTCATGGGGCTGGTGCTTGCACGGGTGGAGGAGGAGCTCCCACGCTGGGGTCAGTTGACCCTCGAGTTCAGGGATGCGTCTAACCCCAACGCCAAGCCCTTCTTCGCCCTTGACAACAAGGATGAAGTGCAGCACTGGGAGTACGTCGAGGGACTCCATAAGCACTCCGTGCAGTCTTTGCGGATGGTTGCGGACACCTTGGTGCGGGGTATGTCGAAGGCTTTTGAGGTGAGTCATGTCCGTTTGTTTTTTCTGGTGTATATCCCCCTTTTATCCTTGGTTCTGACCTTAAGCTTAACTATGGTCAGGAACTTAAGGAACGATCTCACCACAAGTCGCTCTTCATTCGTCATGAGAGCGGCGTATGGGTGGCGCTTACTCGTCAATGGGCTCTAGCCAAGGAAGTCAACAAATGGCTATCCAAGAAGAGCGCCAAAGTGGACGAGCTTCACGTCGTCCATGCAGTGGTCAGGGAGGAGGCGGCACAGGCTCGAGAGGCCGAGGCCAAGGCACGTGAAGATGTAGCCAAGGCTCGGGAGGAGGCAGCCAAGGCCCGTGAGGACCTCGCACCGCTATTAGTGCGCGTGAAGGAGCTCGAGGAGGACGTCGCCCTAGTCAGCGGTCAGTGCGATGCCCTTAACGTTCAGATCGGGATGGCGTCCGCTCGCATCGGGACCCTGGAGAACGAGGTCACGACGTTGAAGGGGACGGTCCGAGAGAGGGACGAGGCTCTCTCGGGCACCAGTCGGGAGATCGAGACGTTGAGGGCGGCGGTCCGCGACATGGACGAGGCTCTTCAGGCGGCGGAGAAGGCGCGTGAGGAGTTGCGCGATGAGGTCATGGGTTGGCAGACCCATGCTGAGGGTAAACCTTTTGTCACGTTTTGACCTTGGCCTCGGGGTCCCAAGTCTTTGCTAACTTGGTGTTTGCATTTTAGAGCTAGAAAAGCAGCAACACACGGCCCAGGCGACGACTACCTCATTCTAGAACCTCTTCGAGGCTGAGGCTGGGCGGACTCAACTGCTCCAGGGTGTGATTACCTCGGTGTGCGATGGCCTGGGGTCGAGCCCGATGCCGATACCGAGGAGGATGCACCAGGGAACTCGTTTATTCGCCGGATGACGGCGCTGGGTTGCCTCGTCCACGAGAAGATTCAAGGCGGGCTGCACCATGGCGTGAAGAGGGCCATGGCGGTCATCTGGTCTAGGTTCGAGTATGACATGGGCCTTGTCACTGATGGCTTTATCTCGGATCCAAACAGGACTGACGAGGAGAATGAGGCAGCCTTCCTGGAACTGAAAGAGGCTGCGGAAGAGCCCGGAGGCCGTCTCGCGAAGCTATTTGAGGTCGAGGTGGTCCCGCCTATCGACGACGAGGGCCGGTAAGCCAAACCTGGGCATGAAGGCCTATGTAATAAGTTAGTTAGTATTCGAGACTTGCACCGTGATGGCCTTCGGGGCCCTGAAACATTTATATGTAAATGTATACTAAATGTTCATTTTCGTTCGAGTCTTTTATCCCCTTTCTTGCTTGAATCGTATTCTTGCGTGTTTTTCTTAGTGCGCGGTTGCACCCCTTGGTGTGAGGGAGCGAGTGGAGGTACCATAGCCCAGAGGCATAAGCGCTCTCGTGGCTCGGCAGCCCTCAAACCTTAGGGTGCACTTGTGGCCTTGTGGATTATGTAAGAGCTCGATTCGAAGCGTATGGGAACGTTAGACGTGAGCTTTTTTCAAAATCATGAACTTTTATTAGGTCTACTTAGCGCGTGGTTGCACCCCTTGGCGTGGGGGAGTGAGTGGAGGTACCATAGCTCGGAGGCGTAGGCGATCTCGTGGCTCGGCAACCCTCGAACCTTAGGGTGCACTTGCGGCCTCGTTGACTATGTAAAAGTTCTCTTGTTTTTGAAAAAACGCAAGTTTTTTGGGGACACAGGGGGTTCCCTCCTTGTAGCCCCTGAGGGAGGTTCAACTCTTAGAAAATAGGGTCGATCCTTCTTGGTTTTTATGAAAGAATGCTTTGAACACCAATGTATTCTTTATTCTATCATGGGATTGCGAAACAATTTACAGAGCCTCGAGGCTTTAGGGGAAAAAGTGACGTAGTTGTTCGATGTTCCATGCGTTGGTGAAGATTTTGCCCTTTTCGTTTGATAGCTTGTAGGTGCCGGACTTCAATACTTTTGTGACGATGTACGGCCCTTCCCATGGTGGAGTAAGCTTGTGTCGTCCCTTGTTGTTATGGCTTCGCCGGAGCACTAGGTCACTGACGTTGAGGTCTCGTCTGCGGACGTGTTTGTCGTGGTAGCATTGGAGGTTTTGCTGATACCTTGCAGAGTGTAACAGAGCCACATCGCGAGCTTCCTCGAGCTGGTCGAGGGCGTTTTCTCTTGCGGCATCATTGTTTTGCTCATTGTAGGCCTTCAGTCTCGGGGATCCATACTCTACATCGGTTGGGAGCATAGCCTTGGACCTGTAGACTAAGAAGAACGGAGTGAACCCCGTGGCTCGACTCGGCGTTGTTCTTAGGCTCCATAGGACCGAAGGGAGCTCGGTGGCCCATTTTTTGCCGTGTTTGTGTTGACATCGTTTTTAGCACGTGTCAAGATGATCAGGAAGGGCTAATCAGCAGAGAAAAGATTACCGTGTAAATTGATAGCCAAGGAGAATAAGTTTGTTTTTGAGTAGTGGCAGTGTATGAATTTAATTTGAAAAGTTGCCGATGAGGTTAAGGGTATTATTGCCGATGCCGATGAACGAGGGTTTGGAGACTGCTACCGATGAGATAAGGGGATGTACCGATGAAGGAAGGTATGAAGACTGCAGCCGATGAAACAGGGAATGTACCGATGGAAGGAGCTCGAAGGCTGCTGCCGATGGAACAGGGGCTGTGCCGTTGAAAAGGAGGTCGATAAGAATACCATCGTGATTAAGGCGGACTATGGAATAAAATAGGAGTTAATTTCCTTGTTTACGATTAGTAGAGTCTGAGTTGTGTCAAAGTCATGTTTTTTCCTTAGATTTGGATTTAGTGTCCTAGTCGTATTTGGTTATGTTTCTATAGATCAGGGTATAAATATAGAGTGAAGGGCAATGTAATAATAAATCAATACATCAAAAAACAGCTTTTACTCTTATTTACATCTACTTTTCGGCGACTTCGTCAATTTGCATATTTTTCTTTTTTATGAGTTCTCATCGATTCGGCGAGTTGCATTGCTCTAAGTGCAATCTTTGTTGATCCTCGAGTTCCGTGTGAGTACCTCTTGGCCGTGACTTCCGGGCGTATCGCTGTTGTCAGGACCAAAGTGCTCGTATCTTCATCCTTGTCGATTAACAGGTCAAGTCGACTGGCACGCTTTGGATATCGATTTCGGGTATTAGCCCTTTGTGTTTGCAGATTCACTTTTGCATCAACACATCTTTTGGCACGCTCGGTGGGACAAATCTAGTCAAGATGCCTAATCATGAGATTGATGCTGGGAACATTATCGCAGTAACAGAAGAAGATCTTAAGGACGATCAGAGGCAGGCTATGGAGAGAGCTATTGAAGAATATAGACAGCTTTGCTTTAAGTCATTCAGCTTGAACAAAAGTGGACAAGTCATCCAGAAGCAGGACTTGCCGTTGCCTCGGCAGGTCACCTTTGATTCTAATTCGGGTAAACTTCAAGAGTTGGTTAATTCTGCGGTGAATCATGCTTTAATTAATCACTCCAATGTGCTGTCCAATACTGTTCATAATGCTGTGATTCGAACTTTCAAAGAAGGGCAAGCGTCACCTCATTACGTCGGGCCTGCTTATCATCAACCAGAAGTAGCATCTGCTGTTGCTCCATCGGCTCCTCCAGCCGTTGCGGGTATAGAGATTTCTTCTCCTCCAGTATCAGCAGGATTATCTAATGTACAGTCTACTCCGGTGCGTCCAGATTCAGCATTATCAGGACGAGTTCAGCTTGGTACAGATCTATCAACATCAGCTTTATTAGGTCCTATACCACAGAGTAATCGAACTCCTGCTAAATGGTGGGGATATGGTATGCCTCCGGAGCCATCTACTTTCAATCACGGATTATCTCAAGTGTTTGACGCAGCGGGAAAAACTCCTATGCCTTCGGCTGGTTTGCCGATAGCCCAAGCGCCTCAATATATTACAACTACTGTACAACCGAGTCTAGGAGGTTTTCAGGCGTCTCTGGGTCAAACATCTAGTTCAAGTCCATCGGCAAATTTGTTACCGATGCAGCAGAAGGCTCCTATCACCAGTCAACCTGGAGTCCAGGTTATGCCTCAAGTTGGATGTAATTATCTAGCAATGCCAACAAGCTACCAGTCATCGGCAAACTTTGTGCCGATGAATACTAATAATTGGTCAGGGTAGTTTCCTACTCAACATACAGTTCAGCCAAATCAGCAAGCCACAGGAGTTCATCAAGGTCACATGCATGCTGGTTTTCAGAATCAAGCATCGGCAACTCAGCCGATGAACCCTTTTCAGCAGGTTAATGGACCACAGTTAGTAGCAAATATGCCAATTGCTGGAGATCGTGGGCAACAAAGGTATGTAGAAGGGTATCAACAGATACCTCTAGCAGAGATTCAACCATATCGTCAGCAAGATGTCGATGTTTTTTGGGCCAATAAGATAGCAGAAATTATGAGGGATCAATTTGGGATCAAGCCCAAGGTTAATACCTATTCTTATCGGACTCCGTATCCTCCGGCATATGATTTAATTCCTCTCCCAAATCGTTACAAAGTGCCAGATTTCACTAAATTCTCTGGGCAAGACGATACATCAACCATGGAGCATGTTAATCATTTTATTATTCAATGTGGAGAGGCAGCTTGTAGAGATGAATTAAGAGTTCGTCTGTTCTCGTCATCTCTATCCGGATCAGCATTTACGTGGTTTATTTCACTACCGCCAAATTCTATTATCACCTAGGCTGATCTGGAAAAGCAATTTCATAAGTATTTCTTTGCTAGAATTCATGAAAAGAAGCTCACCGATTTGGTAAAGATGAAACAGCGCAATGATGAATCGGTAGAAGGCTTTGTGCAAAGGCTACGAGATGTAAAGAACAAATGTTATAGTCTGGTATTGGATGATCAGCAGCTTGCCGATTTAGCCTTTCAGGGATTATTACCACACCTTAAAGACAGATATGCTTCTCAGGAGTTCGAAAGCCTAAGTCATTTAGTGCAAAGGATTTCTGATCAAGACACTAGGGTTTTTGAACCTAAGAGAAATTGGAACAAGAAAATTTCATTTGTTAAAGAGGCGGAAGATTCTGATTCAGATAATGAACCAGTTATCGGTTTGGCAGAGTGGGTTAAGAATAAGAAGCCGATATCTTGTCCCTTTGGTCACAAAGAGCCAGAGAAGTTTACTTTTGATGTCACCAAAGCCGATAAAATATTCGATCTTTTGCTTCAGGAGGGCCAGATTAAATTGTCACCCAATCATGTGATCCCATCAGCAGAAGAGTTGAAGCATATGCTGTATTGCAAGTGGCACAATGCAACTTCACACAGTACCAATGAGTGCAAGGTGTTTAGACAACAATTGCAGTTAGCTATTGAGTCTGGCAGGATAAAATTTGCCAATTCCAAGATTCAAAAGCCAATGAAAATTGATCAACATCCTTTTCCAGCAAATATATTGGATGCTGAAGGGAAAATTAAGGTGTTGACATCGGTAGCTGCTGAAAAGAATGCATCAGTAGATCCCCAACATCGGATAACTACCGATGATGCAAAAGGCAAGGGGCTATTGACGGAAAGTGGCGGTTCTGGGAGGCCTCCTCGATCTGGCATCGTGATTACTCATCGAAGACAACAAGAAGGTTGGCGTCAGCGAAGGGACCGGTATCGACGACAACAAGAGGAAAGGCGTCAAGAAGAGTGGAATCGGCATAAGGATCATTGGAATTGTCTGTTTTTTATTCATTGTTGAGAAGAAGGTATTAAGTTACCTACTATTGAAAATTGTCCAGAGTGCAATGGCTATTATGGAGTTAATCATCCTACAAGAAGGTTTCAATCTGGTAATCAAGGTTTGCTCATTAATGAGCCGATCAGAGGGAGAGCATCAGTACATGATCGGCTGGGGGGCAGGCTCAGTGTGCACGAAAGGCTTGGTAAACGCGTTGCATATTTTCCTAGAAACCAAGAGGAACTTGAAGAGATGGCAAATGCAAGAGTTCCTGATGAAGAAATATTTTACAGGGATCCTAATATACGTCGTGTGGAGACAACTAGGACTTATCAGCCAGTTTGGAAAACTAAGCTTCCTCAATGGTGTCCAGAAGGTTTGACAAAGACACAGAAGAGAAAAATACAGCAAGAGCGTCAAAAAGATTTATATCAAGAAGAAAGTCCCTCCAATGAGAGATCTGGTAACCAGCAGTGGCAGATAAGGCACAAGAATAAAGATCCATCGGCAGATGTCAATATGGTGTTTATGTTGCCGATGGAATTTTTGGCTCTGTCTGATAGCGAAGAAGAGGCTGTTTCCTCTGATCAGATAGCTCAATTAATGTTAGATCCAATGATGGCTGTTTTTGAGAAGCCTGCTGATGATGAGAGACAACACCTCAAGGCTTTGTTTGTAAAAGGCAGAGTTGATGAGCAGCCTGTATCTAAGATACTTATTGATGGAGGAGCTGCGATTAATATCATGCCTTATGTGATGTATCGGAAGCTTGGTAAGGGAGATCAAGACTTAACTAAGACCGATATGATGCTAAAGGATTTTGAAGGCAATGTATCACCAGCTAAAGGGGCAGTATGTGTTGAGTTGACCATCGGCAGTAAAACTTTACCGACAACTTTCTTTGTTATTAATGGCAAGGGTGCATACAATCTGCTTTTGGGAAGGGATTAGATTCATGCTAATTGTTGTGTTCCTTCTACAATGCATCAATGTCTGGTACAATGGATTGGAGATAAGATTGAAGTTGTTCCTGGTGACTCTTCTTATATCATTGCATCGGCAGAATCAGATACTTATGAGCGAACCAAGTGTATATCGGGAGAAGCCTGGGAAAAGGAGTTCCTCAAGATTGCCGATTATGAAATTCTACCGATCCAAGCAGTCGGTTCTGAAGAAGAGTTTTAATGGATCAATTTGCCGATGACAGAAAATTAGGTCAAGGATTTACATCGACAGATGATTTAATAGAAGTAGATATTGGTGAAGGCGATAGGCCAAGGCCCACTTTTATTAGCTCTAAGTTAAATTCCGAGTGTAAACAGCAACTAGTTGATTTGTTAAAGGAATATAAAGATTGTTTTGCTTGGGATTATACTGAAATGCCTGGATTAGACCGATCTATAGTTGAACACCGGTTGCCTATTAAATCTGGATTTCGGCCACATCAGCAGCTGGCTCGCCGATGCAATCCTAATATACTCCCTGATATTAAGGCCGAAATAACCAAGTTAATTGAGGCAAAGTTTATTCGGCAGTGTCGATATGCAGAGTGGATTTCTAATGTGGTTCCTATATATAAGAAAAATGGAAAACTCCGTGTTTGTATTGATTTCAGGAATCTTAATAAGGCCACACCGATGGATGGTTATCCAATGCCGATTGCTGATTTGTTGATTGATGCTGCAGCAGGGCATCAGATTATTAGTTTCATGGATGGAAATGCGGGTTATAACCAAATATTCATGGCTGAAGAAGATATTTCCAAGACTGCTTTTAGGTGTTCAGGTCATGTGGGATTATTTGAGTGGATAGTTATGACATTTGGTTTGAAAAATGCCGGTGCTACTTATCAAAGAGCTATGAACTTTATTTTCCATGAATATATCGGCACGTTAGTAGAAATCTACATTGATGACATAGTGATTAAGTCTGGAGACATCACAAAGCATCTAACCGATCTACGGAAGATACTGGAGTGCACAAAAAACATGGATTAAAGATGAATCCTAATAAATGTGCATTTGGTGTATCGGCAGGACAATTCTTGGGTTTTATGGTGCATCAGCGGGGCATTGAAATTAGTAGAAAATCTATCGAGGCAATCAACAAGGTTGTTGCTCCTGCCGATAAAACTGAATTACAATCCTTGATCGGTAAGATTAATTTCATCAGAAGGTTTATATCTAATCTGTCAGGCAAGATCAAGGCTTTCAGTCCATTATTGAAATTGAAAGCCGATCAGGAGTTTAAATGGGGGGATGAACAGCAATTGGCCTTAGATCAGATTAAGAGTTATTTAACAAATCCTCCAGTGTTAGTTCCACCCCAGCATGGAAAACCTTTCAGATTGTATTTATCAACTGAAGATACTATTATCGGTTCAGCTCTTATTCAAGAATTTGAAGGGAAGGAGCGTGTTATCTATTATTTGAGCAGACGGTTAATAGATGCTGAAACCAGGTATTCGGCCATTGAGAAATTATGCTTATGTTTATATTTCTCCTGTAGTAAGTTGAGGCATTATTTACTATCGGCTGAATGTACTGTCGTATGCAAAGATGATGTGGTCAAATATATGCTATCTATGCCGATATTAAATGGTAGGATTGGTAAATGGATTTTAGCGTTATCAGAATTTGACCTACGTTATGAATCGGCTAAGGCAGTTAAAGGACAGGTTATGGCCGATTTTGTTACTCAACATTGCAACACGGTGGATTCTCTGGAAGTTGCTCCATGGACACTTTTCTTTGATGGGTCTACTTGTGGTGAAGGGGCAGGCATCGGCATCGTGTTGATTTCCCCTCAGGGGAAGAAGTATGAATTCTCATTGCCGATCGTCGCCACATCGACAAACAATCAAGCTGAGTACCAAGCCCTGATAAAAGGGTTAGAATTGCTTAAAGAAGTACAGGCTGATGCTGTTGAAGTCTTTGGTGATTCTATGCTAGTTATAAATCAGTTGATTGGGGTTTATGAATGCCGAAGTGAAATTCTAATTTCATATCATGAAAAGTGTTTGGAATTGTTAAAAGGGTTTAGGAGTTTTCATCTGGAGCATATTTCCCGGATGCATAATGAAGAGGCTAACCGATTGGCTCAGCATGCTTCAGGATATCAACCTGTTCAAGAAGCATTGACATCGGCGGCTGATGCCGATGACTGGAGAAAGGAAATCATTGATTATTTAAAGAATCCATCTAAAAAGGTTGAAAGAAGCATAAGGTTCCAAGCGACAAAGTATGTACTCCTCGATGATGAATTGTATTACCGTACCATAGATGGAGTTTTACTCAGGTGTGTTAGCATAGAGGAATCAAAAAGCCTGATGAGTGAAATTCATGAAGGAGTATGTGGGGCTCATCAGTCAGCATTCAAGATGAAATGGATGATCAGAAGAAATGGATATTATTGGCCGGCTATTCTTGAGGATTGTTTTAGATATTTTAAAGGATGTCAGAAATGTCAAAAATTCGGTAATATTCAAAGAGCACCCGCATCGGCTATGAACCCCATAATTAAACCTTGGCCGTTTAGGGGTTGGGCTATTGATCTCATCGGTCAGATTTATCCACCATCGAGTAAAGGGCATAAGTTTATTCTGGTTGCTACCGATTATTTCACAAAGTGGGTTGAAGCAATTCCTTTGAAAAAGGTGACATCGGCTAACATGGTTGATTTTGTGAAGGAGCATATTGTTTACCGATTTGGCATCCCTCAAACCATCACTACCGATCAGGGCACTATGTTTACATCAGGTGAATTTGATGAGTTTGCTATAAGTATGGGAATTAAAGTTTTGAATTCTTCACCGTATTATGCCCAAGCTAATGGCCAGGCTGAAGCATCTAATAAGGGAATTATCAAACTTATTAAGCGCAAGATCAAAGAGTATCCTAAAAAGTGGCATACAATATTAAATGAAGCTTTGTGGTCATATCGGATGGCATGTCATGGTGCAACCAAGGTATCACCTTATCAATTGGTGTATGGACACGATGCGGTATTACCTTGGGAGATTAAGATTGGCTCTAGGCGAATGCGCTTTCAGGATCAACTGACAGCCGATGATTATGATATTCTTATGAAAGATGAATTGGAAGATGTAGCAGGTCATCGGTTAAAAGCTTTGGTTAGCATCGAGGAGAATAAGAAAAGGGTAGCTAGATGGTATGACAAGAAAGTGAAGGTAAAGGAATTTGTCGATGGTGAATTGGTCTGGAAATTGATTTTACCGATTGGGACTAAAAGTTCTAAGTTTGGCAAATGGTCTCCTAATTGGGAAGGTCCATATCGGATAAATCAGTCTGTTCCTGGTAATGCGTATATTCTTGAAACTCTCGAAGGAGTTGTATTTCCCAGAGCGTTAAATGGAAAATATTTAAAGAAATATTACCCTAGTATCTGGATAGATGCATAAGAGTATAGTTGCCGATAACAATCCTATCGGCTGGAGTTAAAACAAAGTATCAATTGTGCCGATGCGCTAATTTAACAAAGCCTGGATGGCTGATATTGCACGCAGGCGAGTTTCATCGGCTTCTTTTAATTCTTTGGCGTCTTCATCGGCACTTCCTTCCACAGGCTTGATTTTCTTTTTTAAGGCCAAGGCCTTGCGAGCTTGAGCATCTCGTTCCTGTTGAAGGGCCTTGATGGCGTCGGGAAGCTGGTCTTCTTCTTGTTTAGCTTGAGTCAGAGCTGTCTCAACCTTTTCTAGTTCAGCTAGCAGGGCTGCTTTCTTTGCCGATAGATCTAAGATTTTCTGTCTAATATCGGCACTGGAGGCTTGCAAATTGTTGATATTCTTGTGCTTCTTGTCGGCAGTCTGCTTTAGCTGTAGCATTTCTTCTTTAAGTTGAGACTGAGCTGCTCTGTCAGCAATACGATGAACGGCCCTTTGATATTGAAGTTGTCTGCTCTCCAGATGGACTGCTAGAAAGATGATTTCTTCAACATTAGCAGGGACTTGGCCGCGGATCGTTTTGAAGATAGACCTCGCAGGATCCGAGTCGATCACCAATTGGGCAGTGTCTTGCTGCAGCAGATTTAGGAGGGTTTCTAGCTTGCCATAGGTGTCTGACGATATTGTTCCCAACGCCACGGAGGAACTCGCTTCTTCTCCGTCGTCATCAGAAACATCGATAGCAAAAGAGAATAAGCTATCAGGAGAGTCTTGTTCCTATGAAATAAAGAGAATTAGAAATCTTGTTTATGATATTTGAGGATATAATAAATCAAGTAATTGATTGGATTACCTGCTTCAGGGCGATTTCTTGAGCTTGGCTTGAGGGAGCGGCTTGTAAAGGGTCATACGAAGGATCGGCAGAAGATGCCGATGGAATGTCTTATATGATCGCATCGGTAGTCGGCCCTTGAGGTATAATTGCCGATGATGTATCTTGGGCAGGAGCAGTTTGTTCAGAGGGCTGACTGACGGGTGTTGGAGCAGACGCAGGGGCTGGTGTAGATTTCTGTCGTTTCTGTTGAGCCTCAGCATCGGTCAAAGCTTTACGCTTTGTTTGTGCTTCAACAACAACTGGCTGGGGGGCATCAACATCTGTTGGTTGGGGAGCCTGCATGCTTGGTGTGCTTACCGATGTGCCCGTTTGTTGCTACAAAAACGGGTATAAGATTGGATATTTAATAGAGAAAAATGTAAAAATAAGAGAATACCTCTGAAGGAGGGGTAGAAGTTGCGGTGCTTGGTAAAGTTGCCGATGACGATCCAGCTGCAGCTTGTACACCCTAATAGTTGTGTGTTAATATGAAGTGTATCGGCAGAAAACAGAGTAAGCAAGATTATTACCTTAAAAGCCTTGATCAGGCTTGAAGCAGCAGCCTTTGGAGAAGCCCTGGATGTTCCCAGTCTTGGTCTGGAAGTGATGATTTTGGTGCGAGCCCTTTGGAAGGTCAGGGCTTCTAGGGTGGGGGCGTTATAGCCGATTGCTGAGACTGGAGAGGCTGGATGGAGGTTGAAGGGTTTTCCACTTTTGCTTATTGGTAGAACTGGATCATCAGCCTGTTTCAAGGAAGGTTAGCTACCGATATACATAATAAAAGGAAGGAAAAGGACAAAAGTTAAAAGGAACTTACTGCATTGTCAGGAATAGCATAATCGGGGTCGATCAGGTGCCGATATGTGTGAACAGACGTTGAAAACAGCTGTTCTTTCCACTCCTGCCACCATTGCTTATATGACTCTATTATGAAAGATGCTGGTGACCAGGCGGAGAGATCGACATTTGAAATATCGGCATCGGGAGCAAGTCTTACTATCCTGCTCCATTCAGTTCCAGCAGTAATGATTTCTCTGGGCTTGATCACATCGGCATAGCATAGTTTGATGGGCTGTTGCCCAAAGGCCAGCTGGCGAGATACTACCGATGGATTGTAGAATTCATAAGTAATATGGGAGGCTTTCCCGCTACCAAATGTGTTGACTGGGATTGCTCTGGGGGTGATAATGGCCATCATGAGATCATTGTCTTGGTTCAGATCACTATCGGCGAAATTGAAGAGGAGAGGGAACTTGTTATCCTCATCGATATAAGGTACCCAAGCCCTGAGGTCACGAGGGAGGCCATGGTAGAAAGTTTGAAAAAAATCTACCGATTTGGTCCTCATTGGCTTCTGTTTCGGGAAGGACGATTATTGCTTCACCGAAGTTGAGAGGGGGGCGTGTTGCCAATTCATCATCCCTAAGGACGTACTCTTCGGGAATCTCTCGTGGGAATTCCTGAGCAAAGAGATCCCACTGTAAACGCTTGTGCATGTGAGCGTTTAACCACATATTAACAAACCACCATGGGCCTCCCAGATTGCCGATGGGTTCGCCAAGTATAAGCTTCTGAGATACTTGGTGGAAAAGGTGGTAGGTTGAGCTCAGGAGATATCGGCCAAGTGGGAATCTGACACCGTTGGCTAAGAGTTCTGCTGCTGGGAGGAAAGCGTTAGTTGGTCCTACCGATCGGCCGCAGAAAATAAACTTTTCCAGCCACATGTTCAGGAATGTGGCATGTTCCCTTTGATTGATGGTGCTAGTCTTTTGGTACTCCTGGATATATCCCGTCCAGCCGCCGATGTTGCGTGTAGTTACTCTGTATTCAGCTTTTCTGCCGAAAATATGGCCTTCATCGACAGTTGAGATGTCCAAGCCCGTGAGCATGTATACATCGGCAAGAGTAGGGGCACATGGGCCATGACCGAACATGAAGGTGTTGGTGGTGTCAGACCAAAACTGAGCAGCAGCTATCATCATGGATTCATTCTTTTGCATATCGGCAATGGATAGCCTGATACACTGATCTATCTTCCGTTCTGCCCAGAACACTTGCATTGATCTGTTGACCCTCAAGAACCAGTTTTTCCACCCTTTGGTGGGTTTGGGCCAAGAACGGAACGTGTCTTTCCACAGATTCAAAGAGAAATTTTGAGATTTGAAGGGAATACGATTTGCCTCTGCATTAATCAGGTCAGTTGGATCTGGGTCGCCCATCGGACCTAGGCAATGGAGGGGAGGTTGATGGGTTGGAATCACCAGTGTATTGCGAAGTTCCTGAGTTTGGAGGACCAAGAAAATGAGAGAGAAAGAAAGATGTCGACTGTAAGAACTCGCAGGGAACTGAAAGGATTAAAGTAAAAGTAATAAGAGGAAGAACGAACCGCAGGAACGTCGAAGTTAACAGCCATTGCTTCAAGCGGATGAGGGCATGAGCTAGGAGCTTGAAGATGACGATGGCTCTGGTGAGTTGAGGACGCGCGGTCGTTGGTTAGGGTTGCCGCTGGGGTGAGAATGCCAAAGGATGGAGTTTGGAGGTAGAAGATGAACAGCCTGGAGAAATCTATTTATAGGTTGTTTGGAGTAGGGGTATTCTTGACTTATCTCTATGCCGTATGCGGATGGATCGAGGTGGTTCAGTTGGATATGGTAACTGTTCGCACGACAATCAAGGGATGGTACAAAAGATTTGACGGCAAGTAATCATGACTTGAAGGATATCTCGATACAGGATTTTTCAGTTCTAAAAAAATGATGCGGTGTGGTAAGATCTTGCTGATGGATTGTTATTTTCGTATCTCAACCGTAATTAAGGCAAAGAAGGTTGGAAAATGTGCGATATTTATTGAGATACATGGATTGGATCTAGATTTGATTGAATCTGGTAACAAATCATGTTATGCTTAGAGAATGGGTTAAAGAAATAGGTGATAACAAACATCAGTTGGAGTAAATTTCGGAGCATCAGTATCTTATACTCTGAAATTGGGGGGCATGTGTTGACATCGTTTTTAGCACGTGTCAAGATGATCAGGAAGGGCTAATCAGCAGAGGAAAGATTACCGTGTAAATTGATAGCCAAGGAGAATAAGTTTGTTTTTGAGTAGTGGCAGTGTATGAATTTAATTTGAAAAGTTGCCGATGAGGTTAAGGGTATTATTGCCGATGCCGATGAAAGAGGGTTTGGAGACTGCTGCCGATGAGATAAGGGGATGTACCGATGAAGGAAGGTATGAACACTGCAGCCGATGAAACAGGGAATGTACCGATGGAAGGAGCTCGAAGGCTGCTGCCGATGGAACAGGGGCTATGCCGTTGAAAAGGAGGTCGATAAGAATACCATCGTGATTAAGGCGGACTATGGAATAAAATAGGAGTTAATTTCCTTGTTTACGATTAGTAGAGTCTGAGTTGTGTCAAAGTCATGTTTTTTCCTTAGATTTGGATTTAGTGTCCTAGTCGTATTTGGTTATGTTTCTATAGATCAGGGTATAAATATAGAGTGAAGGGCAATGTAATAATAAATCAATACATCAAAAAACAGCTTTTACTCTTATTTACATCTACTTTTCGGCGACTTCGTCAATTTGCATATTTTTCCTTTTTACGAGTTATCATCGATTCGGCGAGTTGCATTGCTCTAAGTGCAATCTTTGTTGATCCTCGAGTTTCGTGTGAGTACCTCTTAGCCGTGACTTCCGGGCGTATCGCTGTTGTCAAGACCAAAGTGCTCGTATCTTCATCCTTGTCGATTAACAGGTCAAGTCGACTGGCACGCTTTGGATATCAATTTCGGGTATTAGCCCTTTGTGTTTGCAGATTCACTTTTGCATCAACAGTTTGTTTAGTTTGTCGAAAATTCTTGGCTTTAGGCCTTGTAGAACCATGTCGTTGGCCCGCTCTACTTGGCCATTTGTTTTTGGATGAGCTACGGCCGACTAGAGCACACGGATGTGATGGTTGTCGCAGAAATCTAGAAACTTTTTGTCAGTAAATTAGGTGCCGTTGTCCGTGATGATGCAGTTGGGAACCCCAAAACGGTGGACGATGTCGGTGAAGAATAGCACGGCTTGCTCAGACCTGATGCTGGTGATAGGACGGGCCTCGATCCATTTGGAAAACTTATCAATGGTGACGAGCAAGTGGGTGAAGCCACTAGTTGTCCTCTTCAGGGGTCCGACCAAGTCGAGCCCCCAAACGGCGAACGGCCATGTGATGGGGATCGTTTGCAAGGCGTGAGCCAGGAGATGAGTTTGCCTTGCATAGTACTGGCATCCCTTGCAGGAGCGTACTATCTTAACAGCGTCGGAGACTGCGGTTTTCCAGTAAAAACCTTGTCGAAACGTGTTTCCAACCAGGGTTCGAGGCACCGCGTGATGGCCGCAAGCCCCTGAGTGTAGATCCTTGAGCAGGTTCTTGCCTTCCTCGTTTGTGATACAGCATTTTAGGATGCCCGTAGGGCTGCGTCGATAAAGCTCTTTGTTGTCGCCAAATGTCACAAAGGTCTTGGCCCGGCGAGCGATCCATCGAGCCTCGGTCTTATCTAAGGGGAGATCCCCTCGAATGAGACGGTCGAGGTACGGAATAAGCCAGTCAGGCTCGAGGTCGGTTGGTAGGGTCGAGCCTTCTGTCTGCATGACTTCAGCCCCGGTCGAGGGAGCTTCTGCCTCGGGCGGGGGGTCGAGTGATGGACCATCGGTCCCCCCGTCTGCCCTGGTGTCGACAGAAGGTTGATGGAGATCCCTTGCGAAAACGTCAAGTGAAACCGTGGCTCGACTAGACGTGATTTTCGCGAGTTCATCGGCAGCTTCATTATATCTGCGTGCAACGTGGTTGAGCTCGAGGCCGTGGAATTTGTCCTCAAGGCACCGCACCTCCTCGCAGTAGGCTTCCATCTTGGGATCACAGCAGCTTGAGCTCTTCATGACCTGGTCGATCACGAGCTGGGAGTCACCACGAACGTCGAGGTGTCGGACCCCGAGTTCGACGGCGATGCGCAGGCCCACGATGAGTGCCTCGTACTCGGCGATGTTGTTAGAAGTAGCAAAATGAAGTCGGATTACATAGCACATGTGGACTCCGAGGGGCGAGATGAAGAGCAAGCCCGCGCTTGCTCCCATTTTCATCAGCGACCCATCGAAGTACATGGTCCAAAGCTCAGCTTGGAGCTGAACCGGAGGAAGTTGAGTGTCGGTCCACTCTGCTAGAAAATCTGCCAGTACCTGGGATTTGATGGCTTTGCGTGGCGCATAAGAGAGGGTCTCACTCATGAGCTCGACCATACACTTTGCTATCCTACCCGAGGCTTCCTGGTTCCGGGTTATCTCTCCCAGGGGGAAAGAAGAAACCATGGTCACCGGGTGGCCTTCGAAGTAGTGGCGAAGTTTGCGCCGCATCAAGACGATGGCGTATAGCAACTTCTAGATTTGAGGGTAGCAGACCTTGGTCTCCGAGAGTACCTCACTGATGAAGTAGACTAGCCTCTGTACGAGCAAGGTATGTCCTTCCTCTGCCCTCTCGACAACTAAGACCGCGCTGACCACTTGTGTTGTTGCGGCGACGTAAAGCAGGAGGGGCTCCCCTGTGGCCGGAGGGACGAGGATCGGAGAGTTAGACAACGTAGCTTTGAGCTTTGTAAGGGCTTCTTCTGCCTCGAGGGTCCCTGAAAAGTGTTTCGATTTCTTTAGGAGATGAAACAGTGGGAGCGCCTTTTCGCCGAGGCACAAAATGAAGCGACTAAGGGCCGCGAGGCAGCCCGTGACCCTCTGCACGCCCTTTAGATCATGGATGGGGCCCATTTTGGTTATTGCAGCGATTTTCTCCGGGTTGGCTTTGATGCCACGTTTGTAAATGATGAACCCTAAGAGCATGCCTCGAGGAACACCGAAGACGCACTTCTCGGGGTTGAGCTTAATATTTTTTGCCTTAAGGCACTTGAACGCAACGTCGAGGTCGTCAACCAGATTGTTGACCCTTTTGGTTTTGACAACGATGTCATCAACGTAAGCTTTGACAGTGGGTCCGATGTGCTCCCTGAAAACGTGTTGCATGCATCGCTGGTACGTAGCACCTGTGTTCCGTAAACCGAAGGGCATAGTAACATAGCAATACATGCCAAAGGGGGTGATGAATGAAGTCACGAGCTGGTCGGACTCCTTCATTTTGATCTACTGGTAACTGGAATACGCGTCTAGGAACGATAGAGTTTCACATCCTGCAGTAGAATCAACGATTTGATCAATGCATGGTAAAGGAAAAGGAACTTTCAGACATGCTTTATTCAAACTAGTATAGTCTACACACATCCTCCATTTCCCATTCTTTTTCTTAACTAATACAGGATTAGCCAACCACTCGGGATGATGAACCTACTTGATGAATCCGGCCTTTAACAGCTTATGGACCTCCTCGCCGATGACCATGCGCTTCTCCTCATCGAAGCGGTGCAAGCGTTGTTTCACCGGTCTGGAGCCGGCTCGGATCTCCAAGGCGTGCTTGGCGACTTCCCTAGGTATGCCCGGCATATCCGAGGGACTCCACGCAAAGATGTCGACGTTTGCGCAGAGAAAGTCGACGAGCACTACTTCCTATTTGGGATCAAGGGTGGCGCTAATGCTCAACGCCTTTTTGTTCGGGTTGGTGGGGTCGAGGGGTACGAGCTTGACGTCTTTCGCGGGCTTGAAGTTGCCAGCATGGCGCTTGGGGTCGGGGATCTCTTTGGCCAGACCGTCGAGGTTTGCCGCCAAGGTCACCGACTCTAGGACGGCTTCCCCATGCTCGACACATTCCACGTCGCACTCGTAGGCGTGCTCGTAGGAGGGCCCAATAGTGATGACACCATTAGGGCCTGACATTTTGAGCTTGAGGTAGGTGTAGTTGGGAACCGCCATGAACCGGGCGTAGCAGGGGCGCCCAAGGATGGCGTGGTATGTCCCATGGAATCTAACCACCTCGAAAGTGAGAATTTCCTTCCTGAAGTTGGCAGGAGTACCGAAATAGATAGGCAGGTCGACCTGCCCGACAAGCTCTGCTCGTTTTACCGGCACGACTCCATGGAAGCCCTTGACGCTGGGTCAGAGGTGCGTCCTTGCGATTCCTAGAAGGTCGAGGTCTAGGCGTAAATGATGTTGAGGCTGCTGCCTCCATCCATGAGCACCTTGGTGAGGCATGTGTTGGCGATGATGGGATCGACGATGAGTGGGTAGACTCTAGGATTGGGGACGTAGTCTGGGTGGTCATCACGGTCAAAAGTGATGGCCACCTCGGACCAGTCAAGGAAGAGGCGGGTCGCGAGTTACATGGAGAAGACCTCTTGATGTTCTCGTTTGCGCTGCCGTGTTGAGAGGCGTGTCGAGGGTCCTTCGTATATCATAAAACAGTCATGAATCTCAGGAAACCCCTTGTCTTTGTCATCTCCCTTAGGATCCTCCTTCTTGTCATCTTTCTTGATGCCTAGGCTTTCAAAGTATCTCCGGAGCATGTGGCAATCCTCAAGGTTGTGGTTTGTGGGTCCTTTGTGGTGGGGACATGGTTCTTTAAGCATTTTGTCAAAAATGCCCCCGCCGGGGGTCCTCGAGATTTCTTGCGATCTACAGCGGTGACAAGGTCGTCCGCCGTGGCTTCTGGTTTGCCCTGTTGATTCTTCTTCTTCTTCTTGTTCCTCTTCGAGCCCCGGCTAGAGCTCGCGGGATCCTCGTCCTTGCGCTTCCCTTTGTCCTGGTCGCTGCCAAAGATGGCACCAACCGCCTCCTCGCCGGCGACGAAGTTGGTGATGATGTCCATCAAGCCGTTGGCAGTGATGGGGGTGTTGCGGCCCAACTCTCGGACCAACTCTTTGCAGGTGGTACCAGAGAGGAAGGTCATGATGACGTCAGAGTCGGTGATGTTGGGAAGCTCGATGCGCTATTTGGAGAAACGCCGGATGTAGTCCCGGAGGGATTCGCCTGGCTTCTGTTTACAGCTTCGGATGTCCCATGAGTTACTAGGGCGCATGTAGGTCCCCTTGAAATTCCCCTCGAACACTCTCACCAGGTCGCTCCAGTCGTGGATCTGTCGAGGTGGAAGGTCCTCGAGCCAGGCTCGAACGGTGTCCGATAGGAACAGGGGAAGTTGTCGAATGATGGCCCGGTCATCGGTAGCCCCACCCAACTGGCAAGCTAAATGGAAGTCGGCGAGCCAAAGTTCGATTTTGGTTTCGCCGTTATACTTGGTAAGGGTCGTGGGGGGCGAAACCGAGCTGGAAGTAGTGTCTATCGAATGGCCTTGATGAAGACTCGAGGGCCTGGTGGCTCGGGTGAAGGGCTTCGATCCTCCGAGCTATCGTAGCGCCCGCCCCTGTGCTCGTGGTAGCCTCGAGCTGCACCGTCACCACTCTTGCGCCTACGGCACTCGTTGATGTTGTCACGGGCATCTCGAGGTTCGCGGTTGTCGATGATGCGTTCATGGACAGAGGCCGCCTTGCTCCATTGGGGGACGGGCTCGAGATGAACCGAGGCCTCTCTCTCCAGTTGGGAGGGCTCCGCAGGTTGCTCCGAGGCAAGCCCGCGTCGCCTCGAGGTGGAACTCTCGGCTTGCTGCATGGCAGCGGCCTCGAGGAGTCCTCGGATTTCATCGCGGGCCCGATGGGCCTCGGGGTTCGATGGCTCGAGCATGTTACGAAGAAGCATGGCGGCTACGACAACATTTTGGCTAGCCCAGCCAAAGACCGAGGGTTCGCCCACCTGATCCTCGATGATGCGACGATTAACGTCACGAGCTCTTTCTCGAGCTCCTCTGCCATGTGCGCGTGCCACGCGCTCTTGCTCGAGGGTTTGCTGAAGCAGGCATAGATTTTCTCGTTCCTCCTCGAGCCTGTCCTGCAGTTCATGGATTTGCTCGAGTTGCATTCCTTGGTCTGCAAGGAATTGAGCTTCATCTCGTGCAACAGGGGGCTCAACCTGAGGTGGCGTGGCATTCCTTCCTCCAACGGCTGCCTCATCCTCCAAATCCGACGCGATAGCCCCATCGATATTGAAGCATTCGTGAGTCAGGTTGTAGGTGTTATCGGCAGAGTCGAAGTCCGGAGCGACAAAATAGTAGTACAACGGGTGCATGTGAGGTCACACGTCTCGAAAGGCAGTCGCACGGAGCTCCGCATCCGGGGTCTCCGTGGAGTCCAGGTACTCAGAAACTGGCGTGGACGCAACGAGGTCGAGGGTGGAACGTAGATGGTGTCTGCGGAGTTCCTCGTAAGCGCTCATGTTGGTGCTTACAGAAGAAGCATACGCCCGGGCAACCAGGTCTAGCCCATACGGGAATGCCGATAGGGGCATGGATCCAGGTACCGGGGCAATCGAACTGGATGGTGGTGGCGCCGTGCCGGACGGTGGAGTGACGGGACACCCCGTCGGCATCTTACCCTCAGCCAAGCTCATCCTACACAGATCCTCAGTGAGGAAATCTGTGTCAGCGTCTGGCTGAGGGGCGCCGGATCGGGGAATACCGTCACCCCCCGCGAGGCGATGATGGCGGTTGCGCTGGGCACGCCGTCGCCTGGCGGCACGTGCCTGACGAGAGCGACGGTATCGGCGTAGCGCTCCCCCAGGCTAGGAGAGCTCATGGTCGCCATCAGTTGGGTGCCTGGGTGGGAGGAAGACCATGTCATAGCCGTGGCCAAGAGACATGAACTCCAAGCTCCCAAACCAGATCACCGTGGCCAACGGAATTGGACGTTCAGGGTCAGCCATCCAGAAAAATGGGGGGGAAAACGATGTTGGCACGTAGCGTCCCCTACCTGGTGTGCCAACTATCGGTGTTTGGGCCTGTGAGGGTCCTAAGCCAATGAGTGAATTTGTGCTGCGTGTCCCTAATCCGGATGGTGATGCAAAGAGAATACACGGGGGGTTTATCCTGGTTCGGGCGAAAGAAGGTCCTACGTCCAGCGGGGGGAGAAATGTTGTATTTCCTTTCACCTAAGTGCTTGCGTAGGGGTTACAAGCTATGAGAGAGGGAGCCGATCCCAGGTCTCAGAGAGAAAGAGAGAGAGAGTACAAAGGAGATTGCTTGAGATATTGATCTTCTACGGTGGGATGATGACTTGTTTTTCCTTGTCTCCCCCCTTTTCGTAGAGTCCCCTACCTTCCCTTTTATAGGGTCAAGAGGAGGCAGAGACGCCGGGGATGCCTTAGAAGTGAAGTTTTGTCGAGCGCTGTGGAAGTCGCTGTAGCGACGTGCCCCGGGAATGGCCGGCCATCCCTAGACACTATGGTGACGTAAAGAACGAGACGGTGAAGAGACCCCGGGTCCTGTGGCGTGCAGGCCTTGCTTGTTTGTTGATCGGCGGTTGATCGAGGCCGGGTCGAGGTGGGTCGACGGGGAATGGATAAGGCCGAGCCCCGGGGATTTCGGGGTACGACACTTGTCGTATTCTGCTTCGAGGTGAATCAGTGGCGGAACAGTGCCCGGCATGGCGTGTACAGTGACAGGTTTTAACCGTCCATCCTGGGATGGGCAGTAAAAAGTGGGATTTGACACTGGTACTGCTTCCATGCTGGCATCGCTGTAGCCATGGGGGTAGGAAATGGTTGGCGGCTGCATTAAATGCTTTGACTTTTGTCTGAGAGTTGGTGGGCGAGGCGGGTCGACCACCTCGGCCCAGGGTCGTACGAGTCGAAGACTTCCCCGTGGTCGAGGCGTTCCGTCGAGCAAGCCTCGTGCGAGTCGGAACGTGGTCGAGGCGTTCCGCGTGTGGTTTTGGCTCGTTCTGCCCTCGTGGGCGGAGCCTTTGGCGTGGTTTTCTTAGGGGTTTGTCTTTTTTAGTCGTTGAGTGTGGGTACCCCTTGTTTAGGTACCCGACAGTGTGTATCAGTGTTGTGTTGACTTAAGAAGACAAAAAGAGAGGATATGCTATCATCTATGTTGGTTTTTTTTGACAAAACTATCATCTATGTTGGTTGATGTCTTCTTAATTTAAGGCAAGGTATGCCCATGCTTTAAATTATGCTTAGCAATGTACTATGCTTGTGTTGAATTGAAACATTAATTGATAGTATAGGCATGATGGCTTGCTAGGCCGATGTTACTAATCACATGTTACAGTGGCCAATCCTTAATAGAAGGATTGGTGAATGGGCATATGCATTAATTGACTATGGTTTGCCTCTTGAACTATTGAGTATTTTGAAAGATCAAATCCTCATCAATTTGATTGTTGAGCATGGAATTGATTTAGGAGATGTGATCAATTACTTATTTGCTACCCATGGAGGCTTTATTTCATTTAATCGGCTTGCAAAGAGGGCCAAGGAGTGGGCATAGTCATTATTTCTCACAATGGTGCTGTTTGAGACATCAAGCCGATTAAAATTACATTTGCACCAACATTCAAGCTGAATGTGAATTTCTTTTATTCGGTTTAGAGATATTGCATTCCATGGAGGTGAATCATGTTAAGGCCATTGGTGATTTCTTGCTGGTGGTACAGGAAGTGGCTGGCATGAGTATTTGAAGGCCAACATGTTAGCTCAACAAGCATCTAGCTTTGGCGTCGGTGGGCGTAAATTTCACATGAAAGAAAAGCTTATGCAAGAAAAATCACTTGTTTTGTGTGCAGGAGCAGCAGAGCCGGCTCAGCCGACTCCCAGAGTCGGCCTAGCCGAGTTGCAGGGCTGGCTAAGCCAACTACCAGGGTCAGCCAGGCCGGTTTGCCCAATGAGGCCCCAAATCGGCTTGTTTCAATCTCCAGTGATGTTAGAGCCGATTTGGATGCTTGGAGGACTCCCATTATGGATTATGTAAAGTAATCCAAGTACTAAAGTTGATAAAAGTATTCGGCAATTGGCATGCAACTGTATTATGGTCAATGGTGATTTAATTGATTTTCTGTGGAAATACTTGCCTTTGAGATGCTTGAATTCAGGATGTTGATGCCCACTTGAAGCTTGCCACTTTATTGCATCCTATTGTCAAGCCATGGTGTCTGGGAGTTCATCCATCTAGTCTATTTAAAAAAGTACTAATTCAGACTTGTCAGGAGACCGAATTCATTGATTATATTCTGTTCTGGGGAATACAGAGCTTGGATGTTGGTTGTACCAAGCTCAATTTCAGGATTAAGATCAAGCAAAACTATGGTTGATGGCAATCTAGTCACTTTATGCTTGCATGACGATTTGATAAGAAAAGCTGGGGACATTAGTCTGGGTAAATTCAAGACAGCAAACAGAAGATATCAGTGAAAGCGGAAAACTGAATTTTGTCACCTCAAAGCAGAAATTGGGTTTGAGCCCGACTGAGATGTTTTTACTACGCAAGCTTTACTAAAAATAGTGGGGCATATGTTGACACAAGTGTCCAAAGTGCATAATGGACTCCTCTCCTCTATCATATTTCTATCATCAAGATGGCTAGGAAAGATACTTGGATCATCGCATTTAGCGCTTGGGTAAAGAAAATAGCTTTTCGGGTGCTGAATTAGCCAGAGTCAGATGCTAAGCCGACTTTACCAACTTCCACTAATGCAAGAATGGACTTCACCATTGTGTTCTTCTTGTCGAGCTGATAAAAAAATAATATAGATCACCTTGTATGGAGTCCGGATTAATTAATTATAAATTTTGGAAGCTTTTTACCCGGAATTCCCAGAGTCCAGTCGGCTTTGCCGACTTCCCTAGTCGGCTAAGCCGACTCTCCCTGTTTTCAGCCCACAAACAGCATTCTATGCCCATGGATACCGGCCTAGCCAACTCGGGAGTCAACTTAGCCACGGATTTAGATGTGTTTTGACACAATTTGGAAGGGGTTTCGACTCCTTGAGTGATAAGGTCACCCCCACCTTATAAATATAAGGTCCACAGCCGATTGAGGTGCCCAACACACACAATCATCCTAAAATCAATCTACTACATCTCTTTTACCATATCTTCTCCTCTACTTCTCCTCGTTCTTCGTCGGCGCTGCATGGATGGTGAATTGACGACGGCGAAGCTCTAAAGCGGCCAGTCCGGCTGGAGCAGCCCATAGCCGCTGCACACCCCGACGGGGTCCCTCCTGGGCGTATGGGGTTTCGGGTCTCAAGAGACCTTGCTGGCGTGTCTTGCGTATCGCGCTCCCAGCGAGGCTGCTCCGATAACGTGTCTTTCATATCGCGCTCATCGCTGGAGGCACAAGGTCCGGGTGCAGACATCCTCTAGGCGCCGGCCAACCTAAAAGTCGGCTAGGTCCTACATCAAGCGATCTAGCTCCTTATCGAGTGTGGTGATCTAATTAAACGTCAACACCTTCACATTCAGTCGCTAAATTTGATATATATGATGATAGGCTCGTCCAATCCTTTTAGAAATGCCACTAGGGGTCGTCTGACCCCTCATGTTTCCATTACCAATAAAAAAAGTCATCAGATGTGCTTCTTTCTTAATGGAAAACGTTGTCCCGTCCGTCCAAAAAAAACACAGTTATTCTCCTCCTGTCACGCCTCCTAACAGTATTTCTGCTCATTTTAGTGATTTAATCACCGTCGCGCAACCAAATTCATTCAGCAGATTTGACAGTTGGCTAGTGTGGAAATTATTGGTCACTACTTGCCATGCATGATTTTATATATGTAGGGTTTTTATGGAACCTATTACTACGCCTATTAAAGTTACTCCTATCTTAGTCCGTTGACAAGGTGTATGAATGCGCGTGATCATCATCATCAATCAATCAAAAAAACAAACCCTCAATCTGTGAATGCCATTACGTTTTCAAGACGAACAACCCCCTGTTTTTAACATAGATAGAGACTGCTGTGGACCGTGATTAATTAGACGATCACTAAGTTCAGTAATCACCTTGACATTGAGTAGTGAGTAGTAGGACTATATATATCAAGCTCCTCAGACGTACGGCACATCCACAAATGGCTGCCAGCAACACCACCGCAGCTGAGGCGAGGACTGTTGACCCCTCAGTGTGGGGTGACTTCTTCATCGACTACGTCCCTAAACCGATGCAGGCACGCACTCATGCTCGATTTATTAATTTTTAACATGTCCTGTGTCTATGCTATACTATACGCGTATGCCTTTAATTTGCATATATAATTCTTGTAGATGTCGGAGGGAAGCATGAGGGAGAGGGTCAATCAATTGAGGAAGGAGGTGTGTGGACTGTTTGAGGCTTGCAGCGACAGCAATGCGGTGCACCAAATGAGCCTTGTGGACACCCTCCAGCATCTGAGTATTGATCATCTCTTCCAGGAGCAGATTGGTGCCACACTACGCAGCATCCATGGCTGTGCAGGATTCAGTAGCCTCCATGAAGTTGCCCTGCGATTTCGCCTCCTTAGGACCCATGGTCTTTGGGTTTCTCCAGGTAGGTATATATGTGTGCCTGCATATATATTGCACATACTGGCATGACAAAATCTGTACCATAATTTCATTGCAGACGAATTGATCAGCAGGTTCAGAGGCGATGATGGAAGCTTCCGTACAGAAATAACGAATGATCATAGAGGCTTGTTAAGCTTATACAATGCAGCTCACCTTTTAACGCACGGAGAGGTGGAACTTGAAGAAGCAATTCCATTTGCAAGGCATCATCTGGGACTGGGATTATTAACAAGTAGCCTCAGGGCCCCATTAGCTGGTCAAGTAACCCGGGCCCTTAAGCTACCATTACCAAGGACACTGAAGAGATTGGAGGCATTAGATTATATGTCCGAATACACTCAAGAGCAAACATACAATCCCTCCATACTAGAGCTTGCAAAGCTGGATTTTAACCTACTTCAACGTCTTCACCTGAAAGAGCTCAAAGCCATTTCCCAGTACGCATGTTCTAAACTTCTAGTTATCTCTTGTTGAAATAAAACATGACAAGTTTTTAATCTTCTTCCCGTTTATCATGCCAGTCTTCCACTTCCACATTGAAGTTTAATTTTTTTTCAGTTCATGAGAATATCCTCTAGCTTTCTATAGGCTGCAGAGGTTCACGGTTATAAGGGCAGCTTGAGGCCCTGGTTTACAACATCCCCAATTGTGAAACTAATCAAATGCACGACTCACTATTCTGTAACTAATATAAAATTTTTGGATACAAGTGAAGTTTAAACATAAATGCGGGTAACCTTAAAATTAATCATGACCTTTAATTTACTTCACAGCTCCTTAAATTACGTAAATAATTTCTACTTATGAACACAAATTAGTCCACGCCTAGCCTGCTGATGATATATGGACAAAATGTTTCAGATGGTGGAAGGATATTTACCAAGAAGTGGAACTAAACTACGTGCGTGATCGCGTGGTTGAGTGTTTCTTCTGGTGCTACACAGTATACTACGAGCAAGATCACTCGCGGGCTCGGACAATGCTTACAAAGATTTTTGCACTTATGACCGTGGTAGATGACACATTTGATGACCATGCGACCTTAGATGAGTCTCGTAAGCTCGCTGAAGCTTTAAGAAGGTTTGTATTAGTTAGTTTGGCTGATTACATTACCTTATTATTCCTCTAACCTGTTGTTGTATCCAATTCACTAGCTAGATTAATTTGGATGCAAGATATATATGGTGTGTTGCAGATGGGACGATAGTGCAGTTTCTATGTTACCCGAGTACCTGAGGAAGTTCTACCTAAGGCTGTTACGAAACTTTGAAGATTTTGAGGATGAACTGCAACCAAATGAGAGGTACCGTGTGGCTTACACCAGGGAAGCGGTACGCACTGACTAATTATGAACCAACCACCAACAAGGCAGCAATGATCTAATCGTTCTCATATATACGAGTACTGATGCATTGTCTGTACAGTTTCAGATGACGTCTGAAAGTTATCTCCAGGAAAGCGAATGGTTTCATCATAATTGCAAGCCATCTTTTAAAGAACACGTGAAGGTGTCTACGGTATCGGTCGGACCTCAAACAGGAGCTACCGCGATGCTAATGGGCATGGGTGATGAAGCAACCAGAGATGCATTTGAGTGGGCACTGAGGGGAGACACTGCTGTTATGATCTTCGGGCGGATAGCCCGTTTCTTGAACGACATAGCTTCATTCAATGTTGAGTTTCTTTCCATATCATTTTTTGATGTGCATATTGTTGTTAATCATCATTTCTCATAAAGTGGTTCTTGTGACTAACTAATATATATAATTGGAGCATGCACTTTATGTTGCATTGTTTAATTTGCAGAGTGGGAAGAGCAAGAAAGATGTAGCAACTTCCGTGGAGTGCTACATGAACGAGTACAATGTAACAAGTGAGGTAGCCATGACTGAGATAGGCTACCTAATCGAGGATGGATGGAAGACAGCAAACAGAGCTCGATTTGAGCATCCTGAGCTACTTCCAGCGGTGCAGCGACTTATCAACCTGACAGTGTGCATGCCGTTCACGTACCGTGGTAAAAAGGACGCACACACAAGCGGCAAGGATATGGAGACGATTGAGCGCCTTTTCATCAATCCAATACCCCTCTAGCTATAAATTTGTGGTTGGTGTTAAATGCAGCCCACCCAAAGGCTGCATACATGCATTGTGGATATTTATCAACCAATAAAGAGTGATGTAGTATGCTTGCATAGCGTATCTGTACGTACTTATTTGTCTTTATATAAAGAACAATAATAGAAAAATAAAACTTGTAATGGAAATTTATCCTCTTCAAAATGGAAACAGTTACATCCTATGCACCTTGACATGTGCACTTGTTCTTTATTGATATTTCAAAGTAAATAATGCATGAGTCTCTTTCTATACTGGTTACATTTGATTCTGGTATATATAATAGGCGCCTCATGCATTTCTCCACTCCCCACTACAGGTAATATGATGACGTTCACACATTTTCTCTGGTTATTAAGTGTGCATGTGTAAAATGAGCTTGCCATCCTTAAAAATTTAGCAAAGCAAGAAAATTCACTCTCCAATAGTTTGCCAAATGAACTTGGCATTTTTAGCAACTTGCTAGTCCTCCCCTCCGCACGCGCATCTTTACACGCGCGCATCTCACTTCGCATCGCGAGCCCGCGCGACGCCGCCTGTCTTCCGTGCGCGCATGGACAGGGCTGCAGCTACAAGTACCTACGGTAGCTGCTGTTGCACGCTCGTGACCGGCAAATCGTGTTGATGAGACAGAGAGGCAGATGTTCTGAAGATCCTGTCGCTGCTGGTACCTGCTGCCGTGCTGATGGAACATGGATGTCAGGTCTTGATTAAATGTTGATGCTCCTTGTTTTCGTGTTGCTGAATGGACAGGATAGATCGTCTGACCTTCTACTGTTCCAAAGTCTGATACCGCATGATATCGAATCAGACAACGTGAATGCAAGCAAAATTTTCACAAGATAGGTACCGTTTAGTTGCCAAGAATTTTGCCAAAATTTTCAGATTCCCCGTCACATCGAATCTTTAAACACATGCATGAAGCATTAAATATAGATAAAAAATAAAACTAATTACACAGTTTAGACGAAATGGACGAGACAAATCTTTTAAGCCTAATTAGACCATGATTGGACAATATTTGCCAAATAACAACGAAACTGCTACAGTAGCATTTCGCCAAAAATTTTGCCAACTAAACAGCCCCATAGTTGTCATGCAAGGTGTTGACAAAAACAACGTGGGTCATACAAACTGAATGAAATATTAATCCAGATGGGAGGAGGAGATGGGTGCCTTGGTGGAGGAGATGGCCGGCCGGAGTCGATGATGGCCAGCTTTGACAGAGAGCACGAGGTACCGCGGCGGCGGCGCCCTTCACGCACGCGTGGAGAAGGATTGCGCGCGGCGCGTGGGAAGGAGAGTCGCGAGATAGTTGGATCGGGTAGGATGTGGGCCTACTTTTTTAATTTTACCAAGTCAAAATGGCAAACTATTGGAGAGTCTATTTTTTCACTTGGCATATATTTTAAGGAGTTGCCAAATCACAAGATTTGCCAAGTGAATTTTGGCAAACTCTTGGAGATGCTCTAAGTCATCAAGTTCACAAAGTATTGGATTTACTTGTGCTATCAGCAGCGTATACTTTAATTTACTGCTAGTTTAAAGTCTTAGGGCATGTTCTATTAGCATCGTCTGTGTAAAAGCCTCTCGTGAGTTGGGAGCTGGGAGCCGACGGAAGCTATGACGGCTCGTGCTCCCAGGCACCAAGCGATGAGCTATCTTTGGATCAACAAATAAAAAATTTTGTGAGGAGTTTCGAGAAAATCTTTGGAGCACGCACGTGGCTAAAAAAATATTTTGTAACCAACTATCTAAGCTAAGATTTAAAGATTTTTTAGGAATTTCAATAAGTAAAGCTTAAGAATTAAAAAGGAAAGCTCTACCAAACTGACTAAAGAACTGAAGAGCAACAACTTAAGATGCAGGAGTCATCGAGAGACATGGTTATGATCCATGTATTTTGCACACCCTGTGAAGTAGGAAGACATGGTCATGATCCATGTATTTTGCACATGATTTCTTCTTCCTTTTTTTTGTCTTGGTAGATGTGCAAAAGTCGGAACAAAATCTCATTCAGTCTCCATCTTCAGCTTCCTTCATTGATACCAACCACCCTTGAGCTTCTGCCGTGACACTACATGGCCTAAAACACGAACACATGGAAATTGACCCAGAAATTTCTTCGGCAAATGGGAAGCATGTACTGGTCCTTGTGGCTGCTGGGTTATATGTACTGAAATCATTAATCAAGATCCATCAGATTTTCTTAACTAAGAACAAAATAGGCGACTAATTGACTTGAGGAAGCTTCTCAGTGAGGCCAAGCGAACCAGGGGACGGCCTCTCTCCCTGGCGCTCGAGGGCGGGCCCGGCGACCGGAGGGATTCTCCGACTACCCGACGACGGTGAGCTTTTTCCGGCCATCAAAAGTAGGAGAGCGTGATCCGAGGACTACGCTGTTGCTTTTCATCCGGTAAGTTCGTTCGTTCCTCGGCTCTCGTGTCAGCACCTCTCCTCTAGGGTTGGGAAGAATGGCGTTTCCCCGGTCCCCAGATGATTTGGCGGCGACCATTCAACGTAGGGATAACTGGAGGTTGGTTAATGTACCGGGGACCGGAGGTCATCCAAACATGGTGGAGAGTAAAGGCTTGGGAGTAGAAGCGTTGAATTCTGGTTCCCCAAAGGGAGGGGCGCATCTTCGAGGAGATGAATTTGGATTGAGGTATTCCGGTGAGGCTGCCATGCCCCATACTGTGTGCGATAAGGGACAGGGAGTCCCTTCTGCCGCAGGTGCCAGGGAGGCGGGGGATTGGCCAACAATTCAGCAGAGTGTTTTTGGGGAAAGGAAGAGAAGATTAACCCTTGCGCCGGGTGCTCTGTATGTCCCTGATGCGGATCATTTGAGCTATCACCCTTCTACCAAAGGGGGAAAGCAAAGACTTAATGAGCAGATTGCAGATGACATTAAGAAGCATCTCTTTGCAGGGTCAGATCTCCAATTTGAAGAACTGTCGATGGCTTGTGATAGATTGGAGGATTCCATGATTCGTATGTCTTCGGTTAAGTGGGGTTGTGCTATGTCTGAAGGGAGGAGTCCAGGGGAGCTTGGGCGGGAGGTTGAAGATGGTGGACCTCTGCAAATTCAGGATGATAGATTCGATCACTCGTGGAGGCCGATTGGGCCCAGCAGAGGGTGGTATTGGATACCCAAAGGGAGGTTATCCATGGACATTGTGTACCCGGCCCGTTTAGCTGATATCAGAAGATTTGGCCAACTAGCAAAGAAGGTGAAACCTACTCCCCTTCCTCCACCTCTTTCCCTCCCCTTTGCGGCGGCTGTGAGTCAGTCCATGGCTCACCGTGAGAGGCAAGCTGGGAAGCGACGCCAGGAGGACTGGCGGTATGAAGATTGGATGGAGGAAGATGACCTACTTGGGGGGGACCTTCGGGAACAAGATCTGCGGCAACAATTGCAGAGGGATCCTCGAGGTCAGGGTGGTGGGGAGCGCGGTGGCTTCAAGGGTCGAAGAATGGAAGGCAACAACAATCCAAGAGGTGAACAAGGGGTTCATCTTCAGGACCGTGGTAAGATCAATTTCCAAGCTCGTTCTGATGTGAATCGTTTTGATGGCAATCGGATTGCGACCCAGCAAGGGAGTTTGGCCCAAGGAGGGTCGGGATCTTGGAGTCGTGGAGAACGTAATCTTGGACAAGATCCATGGAGGGATCAAGCACGAGGGAGTTACACTGATAAAAAGCCAAATCTGGGTGCTGAGGTGAAGTGTTACCGTTGTCTTCAGTCAGGCCATCATCAATCTGAATGTATGAATGATCCGGTTTGTTACAAATGTAAAGAAAAAGGGCACATGGCCGTAGACTGTAAGAAGTTCAGTAAGCAGTTGAGGATGTATGGCTTTGGCATTCCTGGTCAAGGATTTTATGCTATGAATTTTCCTAAAGAAAAAGTTAAAGCTAGCAGAGCTACTGGTGTTATTACTATTTTGCAGGGAGAAGCATCAGAAGAGAAGCTGAATAGAGAGCTGAAGAACTTGGTTAATGAGAATTGGGACTTCAAGGTCAGGCTTTTGGATAAACAAGTTTATCTGGTGATCTTCCCTGACACTCAGACTCTAAACACATTTCACAAGTTCTCGGCCTTTGACATGCCACTGTTCAATCTGAAAGGCAAGCTGGAGAAATCCATCCTAAATCCTTTATCCTTGTCTGTCTTCACACTGTGTGGATTAGGATTCACAATGTTCCAGGAATTGCTAGGGAAGTGGAAACAGTCAAGGAAATCACTACTCTAGTGGCTGAACCTATTTTGGTTGATGAGTTGAGTTTGGTAAGAGATGAACCGGTCAGGGTCAAAGTCAGATGTAGGAAACCAGAGGTCATACAGGGTGATCTTGAGTTTTTCTTCAATGGAGAAGGAGTTTTTCTGAGGTTTGAAGTTGAGGGTAAAATGGGAGCTGGTAGAGGGGGTCAGGGAGGCCCTCCCCCAGGCCCTGGAAAACCTGATGGCTCTTTTGACAAAGATAAGGATCACCAAGCTAGGGATGACAAACAGAGGAAAGGGAATGGTAAATTTGATAGACTTGGAAGATTAGATAGGGAGATGGATTCCAGTCTTGAGGGTTCCATGGAAGAACCGCTGGAGCAAGGCTTTGAAGGACATATGGAGGGAATAAAAGCCAAGACTGTGGATCCAATTGCAGCTTTTCATCCAGATTTTGGGTTATTGCATATGTCCAAGAATGTGGTGGAGACTGCTTCTCATATGGATCCTAGGTCAGAGTTGGGGACTAAGCAGGGAACCCCATCTGACAAAGCTAAAATGGTGGAACCTAATGATATCAACTCACAGATTAGGGTTCATGGGCGTGATGGACCCTATTTCATGGATAAAAGCAAGTGGCCACAACTCAAGTTGTCGACAGAATCTGAGAATACTGGGGGGGAACCTGTAGAGGAGTTGACACAGGAGGACTCGCTGGTTAACAAGAACAACAATTTGATCAGGACTGGGTTGAATGGTAACCAAATCTCTAGCAATATTGTGGAGGGAGCTAGCTTGTTGGATGAAGAGGATGCTATGGATAGGATTTCTGTGCAGAGTGTGGAGACTGACATGGGAGAAGCAGAACCAGGTTGGCAGGTCCCAAAATCCAAGAAGAAAAAGAAGAAAACCAAAAGTTGCATTACAGTTGCTACTCGGACAAGCAGCAGGGTGCCCAGGGATGGGGTGCCCATTGCTGAGAAGGCAGCTCAGAGAACCAAACTCAAAAATGAGAGTTCAGGTATCTCCTCGCTTTCTCGAAATCCTTTTGTTGTGCTTAATAACACTTCGACTTCAGAGTTATGCTCCATCATGCATGATTTAGATTTAGAAGGGGAGGATTTGGAGGAACAAGTAGATATTTTTAGAATAGAAGAATTAGCTAGGGCAGCAATTGCTGAGGCCAATTACAAACAATATCTAGAGAAATTGAAAGAAAAGGAGAGACCTAGAGAGGAAGATTTCCTGGAAGATTTGGTCATGGGGACCGTCACAAATACACAGAGAGGTTATGTTTCTGAATCCTTCAAGGGGGAGGATCAGAAAACTTACCTGATGAACTATTGGAGATTTCCACCTCAGATATTTTATCATGAGGATCATGTTTTGGAACGTGAGGGGTTTAGGAACGACACACAGGCGGGGTTTTATCAAAAATCATATCATTCAGGAGGATCTAGATATTGTAGCTGTTCAAGAGACTATTAAGCAAGACTTTAAAGACCATGACTTGAGAGATATGGCAGGGAGCCAAGATTTCTCTTGGGTCTGGTCAGCTGCTAAGGGCCATTCGGGAGGTTTGATTCTGGGGGTGAAAATTGATAAATTTGAGATAGAGCAACAGGAAATCTCTGAGTCTTTTGTAGGGTTGTTAATCAGGAATAGGATGACTAACTTTAGGTTCTGGGTGATAAATGTGTATGGACCTGCTAAGCATGAGTTCTCTGCCGATTTTATTTCTGAATTGACAGCCTTCTGTGGAAAAGAATCTCTTCCTTTAATTCTGGGGGGAGATTTTAATCTCATTAGGAACACCAAAGAAAGAAACCGGGGTCAGGGAGACCCAAGGTTGATGGATTTATTTAATGACTTCATTGGTAATTTTCATTTGAGAGAGATTTTTGTGAATGGTATCAAGTTTACTTGGTCCAATAAGCAAAGAGACCCAATTCTCATTAAACTAGATAGGATCTTGGTTACGGTTTCTTGGGAATCACACTTCCCAACTTGCTTTGCTTGGTCTAAGGCCAGGATTGGGTCTGATCATACTCCACTCATACTTGATTCTGGGGAAAATGGGGTCACAAGACCCAACTACTTCTTTTTTGAGGAAAAATGGATTCATACTAAGGGTTTTCAAGAGCTGATTAAGAGAAAGTGGGTAGACATTAGAAGTGTTTATGCTTCTAGAGTTTATTCTCTAAATATTTGGCATGGGTGTCTACAAAACATAAGGAAGTACCTAAGGGGCTGGAATTTGAAAATGATAGGTCAGCAGAAAACCGTCAAAATCAAACTGACCAATAGGATTGAGGAAATTGATCTTTTAGCTGAATCCAGGCTATTGACTTTTGATGAATGGGAAGAGAGGATCCAGGTTGAAAAAGATCTTGCATCCATTGAGCTCATGGAGGAGCTCCATTGGAAGCAGAGGGCTAGCAAGAATTGGGTGTTACAAGGGGATGCTAACACCCATTTTTTCCATCAATATGCCAATGGGAGGAGAAGGAAAAACAATATTGCAGTGCTTGACTCTGATTTTGGGGAAATTAGAGGTCAGCAGAACCTAACGAATCATATTGTAGACTTTTATAAGCAGTTGTTTGGTAGGAATGACCCTTGCAACTTTCAACTCAAGGATGGATTTTGGGAAAATGAGTTGATGCTTTCTGAAAGTGACCAACTTATGTTGATTAAAGATTTTACTTTGGAGGAAATTAAGGAAACTGTTTTTGATATGAAAACCAACTCGGCGCCTGGTCCGAATGGGTTTGGGGTGATTTTCTTTAGGGAGTTTTGGGAAATTATTAAGGATGATATTTTTTCCATGTTCAAGGATTTCAAACTGGGACGACTGGATATCAAAAGACTCAATTATGGGGTGATCACACTGATACCAAAAATTAAGGAAGCCAACACTATTAGGCAGTTTAGGCCCATTTGCTTGCTGAATGTAGACTATAAGATTTTCACGAAGGTTCTTACTAATAGACTGGTTCCAATTGCCAGGAAGATAGTGGGTAGGAATCAGACAGGGTTTATTAAAGGGAGAAATATTTTAGAGGGAGTGATCATTATTCATGAAGTTTTACATGAATTCAGGAGATCTAAAAGCAAGGGGCTGGTCTTGAAGATAGATTTTGAGAAGGCCTATGACAGGGTGTGTTGGTCCTTCTTGGAGAAAGTGATGATAGGGAGGGGTTTTCCTTTAGATTGGATAAGTTGGGTGATGGATACTGTGAGAGGTGGACAGGTCTGTGTGAATGTCAATGGTACCAGGAGTCCCTATTTTAAAACTTTTAGAGGGTTGAGACAGGGGGATCCTCTTTCCCCCTCCTCTTTAACCTAGTAGCAGATGCTCTTAGTGTGATGCTTGATAAGGCAAAGAATAGGGGACATCTCAAAGGGGTTCTGGATCATTTGATCCCTGGAGGGATAACCCATATACAGTATGCTGATGATACTGTAATCATGATTGATGGGTCACCAAACTCTATTAGAACTTTGAAGTTAATTCTTTACTGTTTTGAATGGTTGTCTGGGCTCAAAATTAACTTTCACAAAAGTGAAGTGTTTGTTTTTGGGGTCAGTCAAAAAGAAAAGGAAGAATTGGCAAATAATTTGAATTGTGTGTTGGGTGAGTTGCCTATGAAGTACTTGGGCATCCCTGTCAGTGATAACCACCTGAACATAAATGGCTTTAATCCAATCTTGCAGAAGATGTTAAAAAGGTTAGATCCTTGGAAAGGGAGATTCTTAACCTCTGGGGGAAAGCATATTTTAACCAATTCCTGTTTAAGTAATATACCAATGTATTGCATGGGCTTTTATTACTTATAGGATGGAGTTCACAAGAGTATGGATAGTATTAGAGCTAAGTTCTTGTGGCAAGGTGCTGAGGAAAAATTTAGATACCACATGGCAAAATGGGAAATGGTGGCTAGACCCAAGGACCAGGGTGGTCTTGGTATCATAAATACTAAACTAATGAATGAATGCTTGATTGTCAAATGGATTTGGAAGATCATGCAAGAGCCAGATGATTTGTGGTTTAGAATTTTAAAAGCTAAGTATATGGATGATAGGGGTTTTTTCCAATCTGACAGCAAGGGGTCTTCCCAGTTTTGGCAGGGCCTACATAAGGTGAAACACCTTTTTAAATGGGGGGCCATCTATAAAGTTGAAAATGGTCGACATTGTAGTTTTTGGCAAGATGTTTGGGTTGGTAACGTCCCTTTAAAGATCCAATATGAGGAGATTTATAAAATGGTTAGGGACCCAAACTGTTTGGTGGCAGATTGTTGGGATGAAGATGGTTGGGGGATGGATTTCAAAAGAACTTTGACTTGTCATGAGTATAATAGGTGGCTTGAGCTCAAGGAGAGCCTAGCTGACATTTCTTTATCAGATAAACCTGATTCAGTTTTCTGGGCTTTGGAAAAAATAATCTGTTCACTACTAAATCACTCTATAGGTTTATTTCTGGCAGTGGTGTATCTAGGAGAGTTGCTGGATTCATCTGGAAGAGCAGACTGCCTCTGAAAATAAAATTCTTCTTATGGCAGATCTTTAACGATAAACTGCAGGTGGCAAAAAGCTTAGTTAAAAGGGGCTGGCATGGGAGTAGCCAGTGCTGTGTATGTGCTTGTCTGGAGGACATCAACCATATCCTTTTCAAGTGTTACTTAGCTAAATTGGCGTGGGGTGTGATTCGGGAGATTTATAATGTTCAGGACTGCCCAAAATCCCTTGAGGATTTTGCTGGAGTCTGGTTATTGGGCAAAGGGCCCTGGCCGAAGAGGTGGATTATTTTTGTGTTTGCCAGCTTTGCCTGGTCACTATGGACTTATAGGAATAAAATGATGATTGAAAAACATTTTCCTAAGGCGCCCACTGATGTGATATATACTGTCGTATCATTTATGCAGAAGTGGAGCTACTTGCTTAAGGAGGGGGACGTGAAGCACATCATTCAGATGAAGGAAGACATCCTGAAGTGGCTAAAGGATTTCAAAAACATTGGTCGCTCGATTTCAGACATTGTTGAACTTTAGTTGTTTTGTTTTTGAACTATTTGAGCACTCTCCTGTAAGCCGGTAACCCCGGCCGAATGTTGCTACCTTGCTTTCTGAAAAGCAGAGTTTGTTCTCGTTTAAAAAAAAAAGGAAGCTTCTCAGTCTAATAATGTCTACAGACTTTTCTTGTGCAGTAGCTGGCATTGGCAACACTAACAAGGCTCCTTTGCCCACCAAAAGTATGCAATTTGTATAAAATTAAAATCAGAACATGTATTGACTTGAGAGCACAGAAATTTGAACTATCAATGTTCAATCTTTTTTGCACAATTATAGCAGCACATACTACAACCATTCCACCAAAACCCCAATGTATCTAAAATATTATGGTCTAGCCCTCTGCAAAGAGAGGCAGAACATTATGATTTATCCCAATGGATACTGTCTCTCATAATGCCCAACAAATTCAGATCATAAATTGCATGGATGAGCATGAAAAAACATTTGGAATAAGTCTTCAGTTCCTCAATATACACTATTTTAATATTGTAAGTCCTAGTAAATTAGATCAACTATCTCGATATGGATAGTATTAGGTATTAAAATAGTTCTTTTCTCAAATTATGAAAATATATAATGGAGCATACTGAACATGGAGTTAAGGAGACAGCGCATTGTGGCACAGGCCCTTGATAACAGTAGATGGGTGGAAAAAATTAAAGGAATTCTCACTGTCCAGGTTATAGTGAAGTATCTGCAGATTTGGATAGGATACATATCAAAAGAGTAATTAAGTGTTTGCTCAGCCTAACTTCTTGCATCAGCTTCAAATCAAAAGTACATTTGGCAAAGGCATAGCACAAGTATTAAGAAAACATTGAAGGCAAGATTGCCAAAAGGAAAACCGTTTGCTTTTTAAGAACAATCTTGTATTTTCATACGGTAAATGGTTCATATTTTTCCACCTTGGTGTAAGAATCGCAATTCCATTGAACGTGACAACTGGTTCTTCAGAAGAACCAGCATCAGCAAATTTCAATAGTCTCCCGTAGAATCTATAGAAAATAGATAGATTTTCTTAGTTATTATTTTGCAACTTCATTGTGCTTCATTTACACAGTGCTTATTGAGTGAGCTTACGTGAGCCAGAGGGCGATTCTCATCCCTGACAAACTGAGTACTCGAAGTAGGCACAGGCTAACTTAAATCCATGCGGGAGTCTTTTCTACAACCATTTGTATACATGATGAGCAAGTAATTACAGTAATACACAACACAAGCAATATAGTACTGATGGCAATGCAGAAAATATGAGTGGATCTGCTACAACTACGGTCCACTACAAACCTCATTGGATCCAGCAGTATCATCAACATGAAACTCTATGAGAACATCTGTTGTTCCTTTGCATCTGTGTTTGTGCAACATGTGGTAGGGACACTTCAAATGCTTGCTTCGAACCAACCATAAAGGTTAGCATGTTTCCTACAGAGGCAAGGGTAGAAACATTAAAATCAAACCAAACATATGTAATATTACAATAATTAAAGTTCACCCAAATTACCATCAATCCCTCCCCAATTGTGGCCACTAACAGAAGCTGTTTTTCATTCTGGTTTGACGCTCATATTCTTTTTGTATGAAGTTGGTCAAGCTGCTTACATCCTATGCAAGAAAAAGAACAAGATCAAATATTTTTGTCAGGCAACAATAAGAGAAATATATTAACCTTGGCATGAAAGAATATAGTAATTGCTTACCTTAATTTGAATAAGAAGAGTTTGCTTTAGTGGATATCACGATCTAACTGCTCAAGGTTTAATCAACACATGAAAACCATATACCAAAAAAAAGATACCACATATAGATTTTGCAAAATTAGACAAAGCTGGTTCCAATACATACCACAAAATTAGTTGAATTCTTACATAGCCCCAATTGAACGCAGTGATTTTGCAAGAGACAGTGTAATCACAAAAACCTCCTTATCCTCATATTGAGCAATCTAGGGACAAAAATCAAATTTTAAAAAAAGTATCATTAGGATGACCACTACAAAGTACAAACAGTGGCGGCGGCAGCAGCAGCTTAAAAATAGCAGCAACAGAATCTAATTAACCCATCAAATAATTAGCACTACCACTCCAGAACCTAAGAAAAGCACGAAGATCACATACCTAGGGAACCAAGGATGCAAAGCACGAAGATCACATACGTGTGGAACCAAGGATGCCGAACCCTGGTAGAGAAGCGCCTCGGGAACTCTACAGGTAGCGGAGGGTTTCGTTTTGCCGGTCCAGTTGCCCGGGCGACGGAACCGATCCTTGTCTCCTCGGCGATATCTGCGGCGGCAGCGGGGTCGCAGTCGCGGTCGCGGAGATCACCGGGGAGTGGGCGCGTGGGAGGAGATGACGTCGCTCCAGACATCGACACCGGCGTGTTCCTCATTGGCATGACAGCGGGGCAGCAACCGCGCAGCAACCCCGGCGGCGCTTGGCAGGGAGCCAGGGACGCAGGGTGGATGTGGATGAGCGCGGGGCGGCGGGGTGCATCGGGGTCGAGGGAACAGAGGCACGCGCGGATTGCGGAGGGAAGCAGGCGGACCGGTGGTTTCCATCTCTAGGGCGGAGAAGGCGGCGGCCCGGAGACTAGGAGAAGTCGGGAAAAATCAATCTAGCGGGAAACTGCACTCCGGCGCCGATCCATTTGGAATTTTGGATCGAAGAGGCGAGGGATAGGGGCTGGGAAGTTTTCGTGGAGGCGGGTACGGCGGGCGGCTATACAGCGGGCACGGTGAAAAAAACGCGAAGAAAGAGTTGTGTGTAACACGAAACACGCATCTCTACTATAATTGAAATCTTCTCTAAGCCAATCTCTTTCTTTAAGATCAACGATTCACAGCACACCTGCTACGGATGCAACGGCTGAGATTAAAAGTTTGAAGCGGCTTCCCACTCTTCCGCACCCAGACCCCCTCCTCCTCAATTTCTTTTTCGAAAAAAAACATAGGCCACGAGACTTCATCTTCTCCTGCTCCTCAGGCACCGAAGCACAGATCCGACCGCGGTTCTCCACGCACGCGCCTCCTGCTACTGCTCGCCGTTGTCGCCGCCGCCTCCTCCACATGTTCTCGCTGTTGTTGCCGCAGCTCGGCCGGCCGCGGTTGTCCATACGCGCGTCCGGCCGTGGGGCTAGGGTTGCGCGGGGCGGCGGCGGCAGTGCCCGGCCGTGGGCTCGGCACGCTGCGCGTGGTGCGGGGGCGCGCGAGGGTGGGATCGAATGGGAACGACCCCTGGGCTCCCGCTCCCGTGCCCGGCGTCCTTGCCGACGCAGCTATCATTCGCGTCCGCCACTGACGCGCTCGCAGACGCGGCCGAGGAACGGCTGGCCAAGGCGCGCCGCATCGAGGACACGCTCCAGGTGCGTGTGCGTCCGTTCCACATGCACAAGTGGCTGGATTTTCTTTCATGTGGTTTGGCACACGCGGAGGAGGCGGGCGGCGGCAGGAGGCAGGCGGTCGAGGGCATTGAGCGTGGGATGGAGCGGTTGTAGGAGCAGCTCTGGCGGCTGGGCAATTGCTCCCGCTGTTCGAGGCTATCGTCACCTCTCGTGCAGTAGCAAGTACAGGTAATCGAATCAATCCATGCTGTCGTGAAATGCTACTAGCTGAATTCCGGGTAACAGCATTTTACCAAGCACGAAGCGAAGATGGTGTTATCTAGAGACAAGGCTAGGTTTCAGGTGCAGAGTGCCATAATACAGAGCCTGCTCAGGTGAAGGCAACAATGCATGGTAGCTCAGGTAGCCTTCCTATGAGAGTTTTACATGATCAGGCACAGCATGCAGAAAACCCTCCTCCCAATGCTGATGGTGAGAATCCATTGCTTATCCTCTCTTGAAAAACATTGTTAGGATATGCATGACTTTGTGATTGTCCTGTTTGGAAGAAAATGCATTGATATAACTTATTTCATGTGCCCACTAATAGAGGATACATGAGATTGACTGGTTTATTCAATAGAAGTGGAGGACGTCTTGGCCTCCTAGGCGCCTAAGGATTTCTGAATGCTTGTTTATGGAGCCTTCATATATTGTTGCACAACACACCTACTTCTCGAGATTACTAATTTTTTTTTTTGCCGAGTGGCAAGGAGCTTGACTGTTAACATTATGCTAGGATAACTTACTAATTTGTTCTTTACAAGTTGTTTTATTCTGACTGATGTTGTATTGATCCATTCAACTTGTGTTAAGCTGCAAGCACCACCATATAATTTGAAGAAGAAAAAAAACTTCATTTGAACTCAGTTGTGCCTGTACTTATCTTCAATATTGTCTACTTGCAATGTTTGGCATCAGTGTTTATATATGTCTAGCTCAGTTATAGATCATTTGTTCACTTTAGATGATTGACAATCTCTTTTTTATATAGCATGGCAGCAGCTTTTGGTTGAGGGGCTCTCTATTATCTGTGTTCTGCGTTCCTCCAAAGTTGCATTAGTAAGGTGAATTCCTTTCTATAGATCTTTTCTGAACAGGTGCCTTTTGGTTGGGCTCTATTCCGTTGTATCTATCTCACTATTTACTTCATTTTTCAAGAAACATATTATCCTTTTGATTTTCTGAGGACATTTTTTCCCCTTGGATTTCTGCCCCATTTTTCCAGAACAGCGATGAGGACTGAAACCCTGGTTGAAAGGGCTACCCACGGAAGCAAAAATGACATGACATTATTTTGCGTTTAAGTCATTTAACTTTGTTAAAATATGTTCAATTCTTAATTTTATAAGACCTTTTTACTTGGACATAGTATCAATTATCCCTCCAGATAGCAACATTGATTTTTTTTTTGTAAGAATCAACTTTATGGGTTTGCTGCCTCTCTTGCTTCTTTCTGTCACTAGCTTGTGATGATGATAATTCAATGAAATAAGCAAACAAACACGATCCGCAACTTTTTATTATTAATTGATCAATATGTCTTTTGAAAGTTGTTCATATAGGATCTTTTTACTTGGACATAGTATCAATTATCCCTCCAGATAGCAACATTGATTTTTTTTTTGTAAGAATCAACTTTATGGGTTTGCTGCCTCTCTTGCTTCTTTCTGTCACTAGCTTGTGATGATGATAATTTCAATGAAATAAGCAAACAAACACGATCCGCAACTTTTTATTATTAATTGATCAATATGTCTTTTGAAAGTTGTTCATATAGTCAATTGCTTCGGATTTAATGTGTCCCGTAGCGTTAGCACGGGCAAATATACTAGTGTTTGATAAGTTCCGGACATAATTCTCTAGTGGACCCAGCTGTCAATCTAAGTTGGGTAGGAAATTTTTACGATGACAATGGATTTTCAATTCCTTCACTCATTTATAGTATAAAGTATAGATAGTAGATAGTATAGATAATGGCTCAAGAGTTTGAGATGTTCATGATTGGAGAGTTAGTAACTTCTCTGTTCTCCAAATCAAGCAATTGAAAATTGATATATTTGTGAGTCAAGACAAGTACATAAGAGATATGCTCAAGTTTGGGACGGAAGATTCAAAACCAATCCATACACGCATCAATTGGAAACAAATAGTCATTTGGATTACAAGTGGTGAGATACTTGACCAAAAGCTATATCAGTCTATGATTGGAAGTCTACTCTATTTGACCACATTAAGGCTGGATGTGATGCTTAGTGTATGCATGTGTTCAAGATTTAAAGCCTCGCTAAGAGAAAATCATTTGAGTCGTGAAAAGAATATTGAGGTACTTGAAACATACACCAAATGTTTACTTTGGTTTCCCAATTGGTCACAATTTGAGTTGATGATTAGATATCCAGACTTCGAATATGCAGGATGCAAGGTGGATAGAAATAGTACATCGGGCACATGTCAATTAGTTGGAAGATCACTTATGCCATGGTCCTTAAAGAAGCAAAACTCGGTTGCACTATCAACGGCCGAGACAGAATACATATCTATAGGACGATGTTGTGCACAATTGAGAGCAACTTTGTTAGATTATGGAATCAAATTTGAACAAGTGCCATTGCTATATAACAATGAAAACGTCGTGACCCACAAAGATAGCCACCAGCCCGATTCAACGTTCAAGAATAAAGCATATTGATATCCGTCACCATTCAATTAGAGATCATCAAGACAAAGGAATATCACAATTGAGAGTGTGGGCACCGAAGATCAACTAGCTAACATATTCAGCAAACCACTTGATGAAGCAAGGTTTTGCAAGTTGAGAAATGAATTGAAAATCCTAGACTTCTCCAACGTGAGTTGAATGCACCATCATATGTGGCATGCCTCTCATTCGACCAAAGCAAAGGTAACATTGGTTGTGCATGTGCATTCATTCCTTACTAGTATGTGGTTAGTGGCAACTAAGGTTATTCAATGAAAATCAAATGAATATGAAGTTCATATCCTACCACTATTGTTTCTATGGTTGATTGCTACTAGTGGTAGTATATGGCTTGTTCATGAGCAAGTGAACCTAGTGGTTGATCTAGTTGATGAGCAATATAAGTGTTTAACTCAATTTCGACAAGATAACCATTTGAGGACATGTGAAAAAGCTTGAAGAAGGTTCAAACCGAGTTAAATGCTTATGGAAGTTGACAAGATCATGCCAATGAGAAAGAATCTCATGAAAACAATCTAAGAAGATTCAAGTGGCAATATAAGAAGATCTAGTTTTTTTACTGAATTGAGGCACTTCACCATCTGTTAGCCTGGCTTCACAGGTCTTGTCAGGATAATGCCACAAATATAGCATAATTCTAGAAGAAATTCGTACACAATCGGGCACCATATCGGCTCATCCTCCTCCCCCATCATCAGTGAAAGGCCCCGCATCAAAGGTTTGCAAATATCCGACTTCACCTTGATGTAGAGAAATTGCCCTACTGCCAAGCCTTCTTCCCGATCCATCTCTAGGAAAGCGCCAACTTCATTCCCTATGGCTTGTGAAGGACCGAAAAACGGCGACCAGAGGGGGTGAATGGGAGCCTCAAATTTCTTTCGAAATATTTAGCCGCTGTCCCAAAATCGACCCCTAAAAGACACACAACCAAAAACTATAAAAACATGAGCCATAGGTGTCAAAAGAACCTAGAGAAGTTTCCTAGATCACTAGAAATCCAACATAAAAGACGGAACTCAAATCGGAGCACAGACAAGAAAGAAACGGATCAAACAGCACAAAACAGGAAAAGGCGGACTATCGACAGTTTGCTACAGTACCCCCAGACAGTCTGCTATAGTACCTCAGACGCCCGCAGTTTAAAAATCAGAAAACCGAACAGAGAGAAATGATTCTGTACGCTGCTAAAAAAATGAACGCTAGACAGTCCAGAACTAAGGGGCAGACTGTCTGCAGTTCAAATCAGCGAAAACGAAGTTAAAAACAGGTTCTGAACGTTGCCAACTTAGAGGTGGCGCACTGTCCGCAGGTGAACCCCGGAATGTCCAGGACTCACGAAAGAGCACAAAAACAGATCGTCTGAAAATCGTCTCCAACCAAAAACCAACCGATTTGCAGCCAAATCAAAACCAATTACCACCAAATTTTGACCAGTTGATCACAAGGTAATATGTGAGCTACCCCTAAGAGATTATTGCCCAATTTGAAGCCAATCAATAGAAAATCAGATGAACGCAAAAAACGACGGTTTTCTGCCCAAATGCTTGAATCGCCCCGATCTATGGACTCGTGACGAATTAGATGAAATCCTTCAGTGAAAGGGATTAACTCATGTCCTAGTCCATCTTAGATCAAAAGGAATGAATCAAAGCACTCTCAAAATGATGAATCGAGACGAGAAAGAAAGGGAGAAAAATAAAAACGCGAAGAACACAAACGCGAATCACAAAAGCACCTCATAAATCGAATCCCGGAGGACATGAGGAGGTTAGGGCCTCCATTCCCAACCAAAATCACTAGTTCAATTACATGGGACACTAGTTCATCAGTGGACCTCTTGAGAAAAACCTAGAGAAGGGGGGGGAAACCTATAGAGAGGTGGAAGAAAGAAATGGCAAGAGGTAAGGGAGATTGTGGCTCCCTCATCCTTATTTAACAGGGCTATTACATAATCCCAAACATGTCGCTAGACATTTTGAGTTGAACCACTTAACCCGAGAGTATTGTGGTCCAACCTAAGGTAGTCTTCATCCGATAGCCACCGCGCCCTTTATGAGATAGCTTCGCCTCAACGCGAACTCCTCGATGCCACCACATGTCGTCCGTTCTCCCTCGGAACCTCCGACCGTTTTGAGGCCCAAACCCGGAAACTGTCCACCCGATGGTTTGAGGCCCAAACCACCAAACCGTTCGCGAGTAGCGTACTCCATATGCGTCCCCCGCCACTCGACGCGTGTCACCGCCGTCCTTGACTGGCCGGCCGCCAAGTCCTCCAGAGTCCCACTCGACTCGCACGTCCATCGTCTTGACTCGGTCAACATGGTCGCTCCTCCATGTACACTTACGCTTGTCGATGTCCCTAGATGTCAGCCACCACAGCTGATCACTCGGTCTCCCTATCCCTCAGTCCAAGCTTCACGTCTGTCCTTCACCACTCTGGTCCATTGGCACGGCACGTCCCTATTTGACCTTCACCTCGCCGTCGACCATCATCTCCGAGCTCCACACATGTGCACCACAAGCCAACCCAACTCACGTCATGGTTAGTTCACAAACTCACCAAAGATGTGAATCACGTTAACAATCACTCATCACAAATCCAAACTACAAGGGCACATATCAACCTTGTGTTCGCAGCTTGTCCTGTGGCACTGTTCATCATCCCAAGAGGCATTCTCGAAGCTAGCAGCCAAATTGGCACATGATCAAACCTGATGTCCCCTAACCCATTCTTCCCATCAAACTCGACCACCACAATCCGATCCTCCACCCACGATCCATCCTCTAGAGCTCTTCTCTTCCCCGACGCCTGATGGAACGTGAACAAGAAATGATTGGATCCTAGTCCCTTGCAGTCAATACCCCAAATCGGGCACCAAATTTTCCCTGAGGCTTGGCCCAATCCTTCGGCGTTAACCGACTGATCGATCTGCCAGTACCTTGCCAATGGCTTGCAGTTCGGTTGATCCCCTTCACGTGAATCCCCTTCCGTTCCGCCTCAGACAATTTCATTCTCCACAGCATGCCCTCAACATTCTCTATCCTTCCGCTCCCACAAACTCCCTCGCAGATCCTTAGCACCACTCCCCCTGTCACACATCGCGTGGAGGACTGATCGCCCTCCGAAGATTGAGGGCACCAATACGTGGGACTCCAGGAAATCTAGAAATCGCCACGACCCACCCTGAGTCGCCCTAGGAGGCCTAGGACGCTAGGGACAGGCAACCGTACGTGGATATACCACCCACTTAGAGTCTGTTTGCTTCGCTGAAAAGTCATGGCTGAAAGTACTGTTCACTGATTTGTTGTGAGAGAAAAACACTGTTCCGGCTGAAAAAACAAGCTGAAAAGTACGGATTATAAGACAAGCGACCAGGGCCTTAAGTCACATATAGGAGCAGCAAAGATTAATTTTACCTAAACGAAATAGCGAATCAAGACGATAAACCTCCGTGGCTATCTGACGGTGTGGCCTGTGTGAAATAGAGAATCAAGGTTCTAAGACGGACAAATGGCGGGCCTCCCATCCAGCATCCAAGGCAGAGCAGAGGGCGGCACGATCACCGCGTCAAGCCATCAGGGGGCTAGGCAGCATGTTCCATCTTCCCTCTTTCGTGTTCTCCCCCCTCCGACTCCGATGGAGTAGATTGGATTAGAAATGTAGGTGTACCACCTATTGCCGTATTGGACGTCTAGACTTGCCAGCTTTGCCGCATGGGCGGTGGGCCGCATCTACGCGTCACATGGGCCTCCAGCTTTGCCGCATGGGCGGTGGGCCACATCTGTGCGTCACATGGCCTCCCGTGTGGCCGTGTCCCGTGATGGCGTGAGCGTGATCTCTTGAAAGTTCTTTTTCCTTTTTTTTCAAATCAAATACATATATATATATATATATGTACTATATATACGCTTGCCGGTCTCGCGTGGCTCCGCCACTACTAACCCCAGAGCTTCTATTGTTGCGGTGAAAATGAGTGTTAATCATCTCTTTCTTGAGTGTCCGATGGCCAAAGTTGTTTGGGAGCGTTGTAGCTACCTGTTTTGGAGCTACAGTACTATCCCCAACCTCAATCAAGCATGGCCTTGGTCGAAAAAAATGGATTGCTAATGGTGGGGAAAAAACCACACTTTTAATATTGCTTCAATATGTTGGATGATATGGAAAACTAGAAAAAAAAATCATGTTTTGAGAACAAAAACATCAAGAATCCCTCCGAAATTAACTAATGAATTGTTGGGCAGGTTTGTACACAGGCAGGGAAGATAATACAGGAGGCGGTACTACAAGGTGTTGGCATCATGTTACAGACCAGAACTACTATCTTGTCCAGGCGGTTGGGAGGAGGTGTTCCAAAACTGACGGGTAGTGGAGACTGGAGAGGGGATGCATCGCTGGGCGACATATCTATTCTTTTTTAGAGTTAAATGCATGAGAGTGGCCTCTGAACTTATCAAAGGATGTCACCTAGATCCACAAACTTTAAAAACATATTTGTAAGTCCTTAAGCTTATTAATTGGTGCACATCAATTGTCGGTATAGTCCAAAAGTAGATATATGCATGGTGCACCATTTTATAACTTTAGAGATGTACAGTGCACCACTTAACAAGTTTAAGGATTTAGAAATGTGTTTTCAAAGTTTGTGGACTTTCCTCTTTCTTTTTGCCAGCGTCCCTTCTCGTCTTGTCTTGGGTGCTCTGAATTGTAGGTGTATTTTCATTTGATTTGAATGGAAATAGGGAAAAGCTCCAATTCAAAAACAAAAGGTGAAGAAGGCATTTTAGCACCATTGGTCTAGTTGATACAATTGATGTTGCAGATCAATAGAACATCATCAAAAACCAAAGCAAGAGTGTAGTTGTAATGCCGAATTCGCCGATCAACTCCAAAACCTTGGACATGCTATAAGATTTGACATCCAGAACCAAGACACATCAGAATCGATGAAATAACATCGACAATTGAATCATCGAGTACAATATAGGTTGTAAATTCATCACTGCCAACTCTTGATCTATCAAGTTAGGCGCCTGATTTTGTCATCTCTTAGACCATAGATGACGCCTGGACTTAATATATTCACGTGAGAAGTGCCTATGATCACCCTTGCTCTTACAGAAAGTAACCATAAACTGACCTAATTATAAAATTAGCTCCTGCAATGGCAATCTTGTCATGGCTATCGCTGAAATCATCACAGGTAACAAACTCCTAGCCGAATACTAGTAATAATGTTTATTGATAGATTTTATTTGACTAAATTTAAACAAACCAAAAAAAAATGCTTTAAGAGCAGATGAGGGATATCCTGGCAGAGGCGGCGGTGGCTTGGAGCCTTGCTCTTATTTTATGGTTTGATTGATTTGGCATGAACCACGGCATGTGCGCTCGCGTGCATGTGGTACTTGGGCCCAGTTTAGTTCCCAAGAATTTTGCAAAATTTTTTCACATTCTCCGTCACATCGAATCTTTGGACGCATGTATGAAGCATTAAATATAAATAAAAAATAAAACTAATTACACAGTTTAGACGAAATCCACGAGACGAATCTTTTAAGCCTAATTAGACGATAATTGGACACTAATTACCAAATAACAGCGCCACCGCACATGCCTGGTGCTGCCGCTATCCTGCACTGCGAGGACGTCAGACGGATCGGGCGGGATTGGCATCATGTTCGTTCGGACTTATCAGTAGATTCATCAGTCATTCAGCAGTGTTTTTCTCTCACAATAAACTAACGAACAGTACTTTCAGCCACAATAAACCAACGAAACGAACAGGCTGTGGGTTGACAGCTGACGGGCAGGACGATGGACGAGAGCGCGACCAGCCTGACCCAGATCCTGATCCTGCCGATAGTGGTGCGTGTGCGCGTGCGTTGCTGGACGCGACCACGTCGCTGTCTGCGCGCTACTCCATCTCCATCTCCATTGGTGGCTGTCGCGACCAGACATTATGTGTATATACCAACCAGCAACAGCAAGTACAACCGCACGTATACAATCCATAATCTATATACTCATGAATCTAAACTCCGCTAGATGTTCTTTCTCCACTAACTTAAATACTTTCATACAAACTATCCTATCCATATCATTTCTTATTAATTATAAAAAATTATCCATATCATCTCTATTATATGTAATACTTTTAATCCTTAATCTATTAGTACGCGTCATCTACAAATCTTTGTTTGTTTCATCATCTATAATGTGATATAATATTTTATTGATTTCTTACCAATTTTACCAAATCTGATACAATAAAATAGCATACAAGTCAAGCTCATATATATACATACAGTATCTAGGGTCCATATAGTAATACTCTCTGTGTAATAATTTATTTTTAAGAAAGTCCCATGGCAACGCGTAAGATATTCTTCTAAGTACCCAGGGACTCAGGGTACCATCTAGTAATGCTCTCTACGTTTAACAATTTTATTAAGTTCAGCGGCAACGCGACGAGTATTCTTCGGTATAATGCTATACAGAAGCACCACTAGTGATCTCAATATGAGCATGGAACACGCGGCGTGGCGCGCAGCACGAGCTTGCACTTTCTCTTCACCGTGATCCCGAACGCCTCGCTCATGTCCAGCACCTTCCCGTCGCCGTCGCCGTCCGGGAGCGTCCAGTCGAAGTGGTACAGGAGGCCCGCGAGCGCCAGCTCCATGTTTACGAGCCCCAGCGCCATGCCGGGGCACATCCGCCTGCCGGCGCCGAACGGGATGAACTCGAAGTCGGCGCCTCTGAAGTCAACGCCGCCGGTCCCCTCGAACCGCTCCGGCCGGAACGCCTCCGGGTCGTCCCAGTACGCGGCGTCCCTGGCGATCGCCCACGCGTTCACGAGCACCTTGGTTCCTCGGGGCACGTCGTAGCCCATCACCCGGCACGCCTCGCGGCACTCCCGTGGCAGCAGGAACGGCACGGGCACGTGCAGCCGCAGCGTCTCCTTCACCACCAGCGGCAGGTACCTCAGCCTCGCCGTGTCGGCCTCGGTGAGCCTCTGCTGCCCCCTGAAGGCCTCCCGCACCTCGGCCTGAGCCCTGCGCATCGCCCGCGGGTTCCTCGTCAGCTCCGACAGCGCCCACTCCAGCGTCGTCGATGAGGTCTCGCTCCCCGCCGCGAAAATCTCCAGGACGACGGTGGAGATGACGTCGGTGGTGAGCGGGCACTGCGCGTCGTCGTCGCCGTCCCTCTGCAGCCTCAGTAGCACGGCCAGCAGGTTGTCTTCTTCGTCCTGTCCGCCGTCGGCGTTCTGCAGCTGCTCGCGGATGATCTCGCCCATGATGTCGCGCACGTTCCGGTTGCACTGCTCGGTCTCCCGCAGCGCGCGGCTGAGGCGACGCACCAGCCGCGACGACGGGTACAAGTCGGCGAAGTTGAAGCCGGAGGTGAGGACCACGGCCCTGTGGAGCTCGCGCAGGAACTCGTCCCGCCGCGCGCACCGCCCGCCGACGGCCGACCGCACCACGGTGTCGGTAATGGCGCGGCAGACCAGCTCGCCGATGTCCACCACCGCGCTGCCTCCGCCGGCGGCGGCGCAGGAGTCGGCTACGCACCGGAAGAGCCTCGCAGCCTCCTCCTCCCGGATGCGGCGGAACGACTGCACGCGGCGCGCCGAGAAGAGCTCCAGCACGCAGATCCGCCGGATCTGGCGCCACAGCTCGCCGTATGGGGAGAAGAGGATGTCGCGGCCCCCGATGGTCAACACGTCCACCGTCGGCGTCAGGTGCCGGCTGGCGAAGGCCGCGTCGTGGGTCTTCATCACCTCCCGGGCCGCCTCGGCCGAGGACACCACCAGCGTCGGCACGGCACCCAGCCGGAGCAGCATCACCGGGCCGTGCCGGCCGGACAGCTCCCGCACCGCGCGGTGCAGGAGGCCGCCGTGGCGCGAAAAGAGGAGGTGGTGCAGGCTGCCGATCACTGGTAGCTGCCGTGGCCCCGGTGGCAGGCGAAGCGGCGGCTTCCCGGGCTGCGACAATGACGCCGCCGGGAAGTACTTCTTCTCAACGAGCTTGATGAGGAGTACGAGGAGCAGGCCAAGCAGCAGCAGCAGCAGCGTTGTCCCGTCCATTCTTGGGCGGCGAATGTGCTGGCGTGTGTGTGCCTGTGTGGTGAACTGGTGATGTACTACTATACTGTAGGGCAGCGTCCCCTCCAGTGACAGTGAATGAGCAGTGGTTGCGTTCAAATTCTCACCTCGACTCGACCTTTCTTTTGTTGTCAAAAAAAAAAAAACTCGACCTTTCTTTGTCACCGAATCAAAAGCATCCAATGGACTGGAGACGTCGTACTATAGCGAAGTGTTTTGTTTCAGCATGAATTCGGTTGGATGGATCCATCCGGATTCACGGTGCGCCGTCACCTTGTCCTATTTACCGTGTCACCGTCCAATCTTTTTCTTCCGTGGGTAGATTGGTTGCCTACAAATATCACATCTGCTCCCGCCGTCCTAAATTATAAGTCGTTTTGACTTTTTCAATATATGATTTACGCTATTGATGTACTGAAAAAGTCAAAATGACTTTTAATTTGATTAAACGAAGCAAATAGATTATAGTAGTGCAAAGTTCATAGAGCCTATTTGGTTCCTGCCAAGGCTCGCCATGCCGTAAGTTCGGTGACACCACAGCTGTGGCGTAAAAAATAGCCGCCACACCACACTTCACCACAAAGAAAACGAGCCTGTTCGCTTGAGCTCATTTGGCTGACTGAAAGTACTGCTGGCTGGTTTTTTTTTATAGAAAAACACTGCTGGCTGACTGATTTGACTAATAATCTCAAGCAAACGGGCTGAACGACAAGCGGCATAAACAAAATGACGTAGAAAAATGTTGTGGCGGCCAATGGAAAATGTTGTGGCGGCCAACGGTTACACAACAACCAAGCAGCGTCCAAAGTCGTCGAGCTTGTGGGGCAACGAGTTGCGGCGTGCAACCAAACACGCCAATAGTCCCTAGAGTAGCTGCAGTGGCGGTTCTAGGCCACCAAAAAATCTGGCCCCATGTCAGATAAATTGGCATCACTCCTATAGGCTACAGCGTGCAAGCTTCACTGCACGACTATTCATGTTTGACGTATGTGGGGGTGTAAGACTACGCACACAAAAACTGATGCTGAATTATGAGAGAAAAAGTTTAGTCATCGGCTCATTCCACTGCATAACACGATGCTTAGTTGCTGACATAAAAAGAGCAGGCATCGAGTAAGGCTCTGTTTGGTTCATGAATGTTAAAGTTTACTCCCTTTGTCCCATATTAATTGACGTTCTGACAGCTCATTCAAACGTCTAGATTCATACGAAGCTTCATGCACGTGAACACAACCCTGTCCAGATTTAAAGATTCTTGGATGTACGTGATACAGAGTTAAAACAACATATATAATGGGACGGAGGGAGTAACTCCCACCACATCAATGTTACGGTAAATGCATGGAGTACTAAATATAGACTAATTGCATGCATGTCGGCACAGATTAGGAGTAATTTACGAGACGAATCTATTAAGCCTAATTAGTTCAAAATTAGAATTTTTTTGTCAAATAAGACGAAAGTGCTACAGTGTTCGTTAAACTTTAATATTTCTAACCAAACAGGGCTTAAAAGTAGATGTCCAATGCTGACCAAATAAAAAAAAATTCTTTACAGCCGTTTGCTGCAAGTAGGTAGCGTTTGGTTTAGCGACGGGACGAAGACGAGGTGGAATGTCCTAATTTATCCGGTGTTTGGTTAAATATTTGTCAAAATGCTGGGACGCATCTGTTTCCAAAAATCGATGGGACGAGGTGGGACAGGCGAGGGATGAGGTTCTGATCATGATGACGCCGTTTCATCCTTTATCACAACAACCAAACACAATTAGGAACGTTCTCGTTTCCTCAACCAAACACCGACATGGTGGAACCATTCCGTCTCCCAAAATGAAACGGGTCCATTCCATCTCACCATGTCCCAAACCAAATGCAATCATAGAGAACTACGCACTGATAAAATGATTTTGTATGCATTTTTGGCACCGATGCTAGTCTCGTTGGACACCGCGTGAGGTCCAGCATCAAAGGATGTAACATATGGGTACTTTCTTTAACTTGGCAAGAGGTGGATCCCTCTACTCTCAAAATGTTATTTCTGAGTCATGAACTTGACTTATCATCCAGGTTTAAATAGGTCCTAACCAGCTCTATGCTGACGTGGCATACCGTCTGTGCATTAATGTGGCTGCTGTATGTAAGGCCGGTGCTTCAATTTGGTAAAGAGTGTCACCTAGGTCCTTCTAGTCTCAGATGTTGTTTCTGAGTTCATGAACTTGACTTTGGGTATCATCTAGGTCTAAACAGGTCCTGACCCATTCTGAATGTTTGACGTGGCACATTAATTGTGCATTGACGTGGTGAGCAGAGCCGACGGGCAGCACAGTGTCGTTGTTTGGGAGAGAGCGTGGGACATGGCTCCAGCGCGCGCCCATGGCTGCAACACGAGGGCATCGGCGGACATGGCCATAGGTGCGGTGGCACATGGCAGCGAGCTGCAGGCTGTGACACACAGAGCCAGGCACATTCTGCTCATAGGCAACGTTGTCGTTCAGTGAAAGAGGATGATAGGCTATGAGAGGGAGAAAGAAAAATGACAAGAAAAAATAAAATAAAAATATATTTCACCTGACATGTGGGCCTCACACGAGGGGTCACCCCAATGCACAATTAACGTGCCATGTCACATGATAAAAAAAAGTGCTATATCAGCACTTGTTTGGACCTAGATGATACATAAAGCCAAGTTCATGGATCTAGAAATAACATTTGAGAGTAGAGGGAGTGACACCCCTTACCAAGTTGAAAGATCAACCTTACATGTAGGGGCCATGTCAATGCATGGTTAGCGTCCCACGTCAGCGTACAGAGCGGGTTTGGACCCGTTTGAGCTTGGATGATATCAAAGCCAAGTTTATGGACCTAGAAACATTATTTTGAAAGTGAAAAGACCTATGTGACACCCCTTGCAAAGTTAAAGGATCGGCCAAGGATTTTACTCTTTTTTAGCCTCGACTACAGTACGAAAAGAGATGAAACAAATTTTAAACTAAGCGATGATGATCGAAGAAGCATCAATGTTAGCATTTACTGCATCATCAGAAACATGCATCAATCCCTTCTTTCTTTTCCAAGCATCCATTTTTTTTCTCGCACTGTGGCTACTCTACAGGGCTTCTACGTTGTGGAAGTGAGGCCAAAAAATCGGGTCTCATGGTGAAAAACTAACATCACGCTTTAAATGTTGCAAAGTGAAGGCATCACTAGCACAGTCCACATGATAAATAAATATAAAAACAAAAGTGAAAACAACTGACTCCCTCGATCTTGCTCACACACATAGCTATGTTACTTTCGTTCTGCTAGACTGTTTCCGCTTCCACTGTTAAACCATGAGAAATCAAACGCACTTGTTACCACATTACTCTTTATATCCTACTAGCACAATAGACGCGCTACGTCGTGCCTCGCCGGTTTTTAGAGGACAAAAGAGCCACGAAAAGAAATAAAAAAAGCAAATAAATAAATAAAAATAAACAATGTCAAACAGTGCCGACGCCTCAGAAGCCCGGGATTCTTGGGCGCTTAAAGAGAGTAGTTATAGTTACGTTCTGGTTCGATTGAACATCCAGAGTGATGCTAGGGAATCGTGTGCCCGTGAATCTTGCTATTCGTTGAGAATCGACCTTGCCGCTCCAATCTATCGAGTGATGGCGTCGATGCATGATGCCGTGCAACATGTGCCATGGAGACTCGTCTCCCATTCGGCACACCTCGTATCCATTCCAGGCGCATCTTCCCAACAAGGAAGAACGCCAAGTCGACGACAAGCATGAACGCCAACAAGGATGAACAACAACGCGTTTCTTTCCGCATCCAAACATGCGGCAAGTGTGAGCGACCGGCAGTTGTCGATGAATGAACTGCGAGAAGTAACGAAAATACTGTATTTCTTCGGTGATTCTAGTGCCCGAACATCCGGCGCGCGAGTGCGTCCGGACGCCGGTCCCTTATGGAACCCCGCCCGCCCCCGTGCACGGAACCCGCCTGCCCCCGCGTACCAAACGGAATAGAACAGAATCCGCCCCTGTCCTCCGCTCCCCACTGGCCCCTTTCCTTGTTCCCAACGCACTCTGTTCCCCACCGCGCCCCTATCCCAAAAGAGCATGAAACATTTCAACTGTAATATTGCAAAACATATAGAAAAACCATGTGGTGCAATATCATGTTGTAAATACTGCAACATCAAAAAAATATATAGTGCAACATTAAAAAACATGCACTGCAGCATCAAAAAATATGTACTGCAACAACGAAAATATGTCCTGCAACATCAACAAAATACGTACTGCAACATTGATCAGAAGCTCATTTCGTTCCCATCCAGGGCCCAACGGCCTGGCCGCTCTCCATAAGTACATATTCTCATCCATGAAGATTTTTTTTGAGCAGATCTCGTCCACGAAGATGACACGGAGACGGTTGCTGAATGTGGCCCAGCGGGCTGTAGCATGAGCAGAGCAGGGGCGCACCGCGCGCGTCAGCACGTGAACACACACTCTTGCCAAGTTATTGAACACAAGAAATGATCCCTCGTACTTCTCACGGATTTGTTTCAAATCCAGTCTCTGATTTTAATTGTATTTGCTGGTCAGTCAGTGTCCAGTAGCGCGTACGTACGTGCAGCGGTCTTGCATCATGTCAGTTGCGTGCAAGGACGCTGACGTGGTGGTCGTATGTATACTCTATACTGTGCTTGCCCGGATGGATCTGAATCTGATGCGCGTCTTGGCATTTTGGCTGTTTTGTGCATGTGGAGGAGGAGCCAGGGCCCAGGAGAGGATAAAATGGCGCCATCATAAGAATGTACAGTAACCTTATTAGCATAAAAATCTATAAGAATAATTTTTAACAAATACAAACACCATGTTGGATGCATTGCAGCACAACAATAATTTGAAACATTAAAATAACAATTATGGTCGACAATTTAAAATCAGACACGCTAATGCATAAGGAAGTAAAGACAAGTGATACGCACGTTCTCCACTACAAGTGACTTCTCCATACATAAAATAAGCTGGACACAATCACACAAATATTAAAGTTAACACGTAGAGTGTTCGGCATCTGCTATTGGGAAGTGCCTCGGCCCGCCTGGAACGACCTCTGTTGGGCCTTGGTTGCACGTGACGTGGAGGCGCTTGTCAGAAATACTTATAGATTGTTATGCTATGATGATATGAAACCAAACAAAAAAACAGAATGAAACATATGCAGCATACTGACATCTCTGAACAAGTGAAAAAAAGCTGAATTCTAACTATACATATATACCTCAAGTCATACTATGATACTAAAGGACAATATGGTCTTTTCACCCCGCGTTGACCCCTAAAGTAACGGCAGTGCTATATTAGTCATTAAGATACAAGTAGTGTCGAATAAGGGATTTCTGACTTTGAAGGGTCAATGAAGGAATTCTTCATCTTAGTAGTGTCAGATAGGGAATTCTCATTTACACCCAATTTTCAATCTCCAACTTATACATCAGTTTGATTTTTAACCATAAACTATAAATTCAGTTCAGATGCCTTTCAACTATCGAAACCAAACAAATTTTTTATATATATTTTAGTTTCCTCTTTTTATATTGTTTCCTTTCCTTTGTATTTTTTTTATATATTAACATATACAATTTTTGTTCTATATACTACGAACAGACATTTTTAGTTTGAGAAAATTGTCTGGAACAAATTACATAAAAAGTATGTTGGATAAGTTTTATATATATATATATATATATATATATATATATATATATATATTTTTACATGCATAATGCATAAATTACGTTATTTGTAAAATTTATTACATAAAAGTTTATTATAAAATTTATGTTGATAAATTGTGTTTGCCCGTTGACAATTATGAACAAATGTGTTGAAAAGGTAATTTAGAAAAGTTTTGATGATAAATTATCTATGAAATTACATAAGAAAACTATATTAAAAGTTATGATAAGAAGTTGTGGTGATATGTTTCCTACTGTAAAATGTTATGCATAAAAGTTATTATTTTTTTGTCACAAAAGACTTGCGTGCCTTTGTATTAAGGAATAGAGAGTTTTTTTACAATGCGCCTTGTTATGCACAAAAGTTATGACTTATGAGTATGATTTTGTAACTTTCCAAAAAAGTGAAAATATATGTTTTTTGTAAAGACTTGTTATCAGGTATTCAATATAATCGATTTTAAGTGTTGATGGGGGAGGCAAGCTGTTAGAAAAAGAAAACCCTAAGGGCTCCTTTGGAATAGAGGGTTGGAAAAACGCAGGAATAGGAAAAACGTAGGAATAAAATAGGATTGCATATGCAAAACAGAGGATTGGAAAACAGAGGATAGGAATATAAATGATTGTTTGTAACATAGAAAAGGAACAACACATGCTTGTAACAGTAATCCAATTTCTTAGTCATCTAGTCACCAGCATTATACTTTTTTTATTCTTGCTACGGACTGTTGCCCATCTTTGGTACGAGTAAAACAAGGAGAGTTGCCTCGGTCTTCACACGTCCAGCACAAAAAAGAGGTCCCATTGGATGTTAAGTTTCCTCCGTTTTCATGGGGTTGGCACAGTATTCCTATGGATTTCATCTGCTTCATTCTTGTGAGCCAAAGGCATCAGCAGTAGCCATTCCAGAGGAATCCTCAGTCATGAAATTCCTATGCTTCACCCGTGAAACAAAAGGGGGCCTAACTGTAGCAATAATTCAAGCATGTAAAATGGAATTTAAATAGGTCCTAGGCCTGTTACTGTATACCAAGCCTGCATGGATCAGAAGCCCCATCTCGTTCCAATCCACGAGACCACGAAGATGACCCAGACGGTTGCTGAATGTGGACTCTTGCCAGCCCAGCAGGCTGCATCATGTATGTAGCGCGAGCAGGGGCCGGACGTCGGCACGTCAAGTCGTGAACAGTAAGCCGGTGGACAACAGAAATGCTAATGCCTCATCCTTCCCAGTTCCCACAGCCCCACAGCATTATTTGCTTCAAATCCATTCTTTCTGCTTGTGCTTTGTTGCCCAGTGCTCACTAGTGCGTACTACGTGCAGCGCTGTTGCATGATGTCTGTTGCGTGCGAGGACGACGCTGACGTGGTGGTCGTATCGTATCGTATCTTATCGTAAGTATACAGTACACTTGTCCTTGCCCGGACGTATCTGCATGCGCATCTTGATATTTTGGTTTCGGACTTTCGGTTGTTTTGTGCATCGTCGTGGTTGTGGTTGTGGAGGAGCCAGGGACCAGGAGAGGATAATAATTGGCGCCATGCATGCGATGATACACCCGGCTCCCGGGGATCCTGCTGCAGTATAAGCACATGACTATATGAGAACCTAGAATATTATAAGAAAAAAAATACAAAAATCACTTCATATGACACTTGGAGTTAGGTCCAGTTTGAATCCAAGGGATTCTACAGATCTGGATTTTAGAATCAGGATTCTAGAACCTGAGATTCTAGATAACAAAATTCATTAGCTTTTTGGATCTGGATTATAGGGACTACATCTCAAGGTTTTTTCTCCCCAAATTCGGCACCTCTCGATGTAACCAGGGGCAGAGCCAGAAATAGAATTTGGGGGGGGGGGGAGCTTCAATTAAGGCCAGATCTTCATAAATAAGCTAATAAACACTTAAAATTAAGAGCTAATGGAGGATTAGTAAAGGAATTAATAGGCTAGGGGGGCCTAGTATAGCCGACCCTCCCTCCCTCCGCCCCTAGCTACTGTGACCAAACCGAAGCTACAAGACGGAATAGGGAGATGCGCTGCCTGAGAGGAAAAGGCAAAGGTGGATGTGTCTTTTAACATCTGCGAGGAAGCAGAATCCCAAACTATCCAGGGCTCTCCGGATTTGCAGTTTTGAAGAATCCATGCCAGAGACCTTTTTTATCCTGTCCAAAATCGTCCCTACCATTTTGAAACATCATGGATTATTTTTATCTAATTTTGAGAATCTCAAGGGCATTCAAATGGGCCCTTAGAGAGACCCCCTAAGTTATTTTGTTTCAAAACCACTTCAACTGTATGACACTCAACCGACTTTGCTTATTTTCACCAATGCAGAGCCACAATAGGCCAAGCTAGTCAAGTCAAGTCTTTTTTTTAACAGATCACGCAGGAGAGTTGACGACTATATATTAAAAAACAGATGAATCCAGATTAGATCAAACAATAGAAATGCAACAGTGCGATGAGATCTCCAAGGGTCGAGTAACTACAACCAAAATAACAATAGAGCTAACAACTAAAAGCTGCAAAGACTATACCAACTGATTGAATCGAGACATCAACACAAGCCACCCAACAAAGACACATCAACAAGCCACACCACTGGCTGTTAGAAGCATATACATGGCAATTTAACGCGTTTACACTTTCATCGGCCCTTATAGTGCTATTAGAAGCATATAATGACTATGATGAAAACTACATTTGTGGCCAAATTGATGGAAACATGTCTAACATTTGCAATAGAATGGATTTCAACGAAACTGAAAATCAAACGGCACACATGTGGTGGTTCCAAATTGATGGAAACTACAATTGCACTCAACTAGACAGTGACTTTGATCCATTGGCTAGAAGCGCAAGTGGAAAAAAGTGCATTTATTTTTGGTCCATGCATCATAGCACAGAACAACTACTTAACACGAGGTATGGCCTTGAGCATGAGCTAGGACTTCCTTCTCAGCGTTATACCAAAGGCCTCTGTCATGTCAAGGTCTCCAGAGCCGGCGCCACCGGGCTGCTCCCAGTCGAAGTGATAGAGGAGGCTAGCGAGCACGAGCTGCATGTTGGCCAGCCCGTGCGTGATGCCAGGGCAGATCCTCCTGCCGGCCCCGAATGGGGTGAACTCAAAGTCATTACCCCTGAAATCGACACTGCTACATTCAAATCTTTCTGGCCTGAACACCTCGCCGTCGCCCCAAACCTTGTCGTCCCTCGCGATCGCCCAGACGTTCACGAACACCTTGGTGCCCTTGGGCACGTCGTAGCCCATGACCTGGCACGCCTCTCGGCACTGCCGGGGCAGCAGGAATGGCACCGGCGCGTGCAGCCGTAACGCCTCCTTGATCACCAGGTGCAGGTAGCTTAACCTGGACATGTCGTCTTCGGATAGCTTCTCCTGTCCCTTGAAGGTCTCCCTCACCTCTGATTGCGCCTTGTGCAGCACCCGTGGGTTGTTCACAAGCTCTGACATGGCCCACACTAGCACTGTTGACGACGTCTCACTCCCGGCAGCAAAAATATCCTACAATTCATCATTTGTATAGAATATGGTCATGTTTATTTGGGAGAAGGTGACTGAAAATTGTAAAGTGAAGAAGATAATGCAAGGTGATGAGATCGATCTGATGATCTTACGAAAATGACGGTGCTGACAATCTCGTTGGTGAGAGGGAACTGCAGGCCACCTTCCCTCTGCAGCCTCAGGAGGACGCCGAGGAGGTCGTCGTCGTCCTCCCGTTCCGGCACACGCGAGGTGGCCTTGCGCTCATGGATGATGCTCTCGATGATGCGGTACACGTTCTTCTGGCACCTTCCCATGTCTCTGGCGGCGACGCTGAACCGGCGCACGAGCCGCGACGACGGGTACAGGTCAGCCAGGCTGAATTGCACACCTTGCGGAGGTCGCGCCAGCGGTCATTGTAGGGGGAGAAGAGGATGTCCCTGCCGCCGCAGCTGATGATGTCCAGGGTGGCGCTCAGGTACCGGCTGCAGAAGGCCAGGTCGTGGGTCCGCATCACCTCCCGGGCGGCCTCGGCGGAGGAGGCTACCAGCGTGGGCACCGAGCCGAAGCGGAGCAGCATGAGGGGCCCGTAGGTGCCGGACATCTCGCGCAGCGCCTGGTGCGGCAGGTCGCTGAAGCGCGACAGCAGGAGGTGGTGCAGGCTGCCGATGAGCGGCAGCTGCCATGGCCCCGGTGGCAGCCGGAGTGCCGCCGCCGCCGTCGACTTGGTGGGCGTGGGCGATGGTGGTGATGAGGCGGTGTAGTAGCTCCTGGTGAGCTTGCGGATGATGAGGAGGAAGGTGAGGATTAGGGACAGTGTCACGATATCCATTTGGCCAACCTGGCTGTTGTTGGAGCTCAATCGATTTGCGAATGTAGTAACAATATATATTGCGGAGATCACGATGAGTTGATGTTAACATATACTAGTATATACTCCTTCCGTCCCTAAATGTTTGTCACTTTACGTTTTTTGAGAAATAACTTTAACTAAATATATATTAAAAAATATTAATATTTATGGTATATAATTAGTATCATTGGAAATGTCTTTGAATCTAGTTTTTTAATAAATTTATTTAGAGATACAAATGTTGCACGTATTTTATATAAATCGAATCAAATTTGCGGACATAAAAACCGAAAACGACATATAAATAGGGACTGAGGGTAGTATACAGCAGTAGTATACTCCAAATCTCCAATATGGCGTGCGGCGTGCCCTGCCCTGCGTTCCTCCAAGACAACATTTTGTCTCTCTCTCGACTCTCGTCTCTCTGTGTGTTAGCTAGCCTGTCAACTTCTGTGGTTCCTTAGCATGAGATGTTTCAATTAAGCACAGGTCTCGAACCTTGTTCTCCACCTGGATTAAAAACACACTTCACTCCACTAAGCCCTTGTTTAGTTCCCCAATTCTCCCTTCAAATTCTACTATGCAAAAAGAAGATTCCCCGTCACATCAAAATGTCGGCAAATGCATGGAGTACTAAATATTAATGAAATCAAAAACTAATTACATAATTTTGTTGTACTTTGCGAGACGAACATTTTAAGCCTAGTTAGTCAAAATTTGGATAATTTTTACCAAATACAAACGAAATGCTACAGGAATTCTGATACAGTGTTTTTCTCCCCAATTCTCTCATCTAAACGAGGCCTAAAGACACTTCCACTTTATCAGGTCAGATCATGTGTGTGTATCAATCATGTTCTGTGCCTTGTCTCTGGAGAACTGTGCCCTGCACACCATGTGCTGGACTCCATGTTTTGCGGAGGAATGTAGTGTTGTATATCGAGAATACGTTCAGGGAACTCGCTAAAATCCAGGTGCTTGTTGAATTTTAGTTTATTTTTAGGCAACGATTATTGTCTATATTTTATATTAAAAAAATTTTAATTTTAGTTCGTTGCAATTTATGTATGCATGATCTGTAATTTTCAGTTCTGAGAATAAAAAAACCAGTTAGACAAAACTCTAAATCTGTCAAAAATCTGATATGCGTTGCTACAAAGAAAATTAATAATTTATAATTAATTTTATAGTTGAACAAGGACAAATTTGATATGTTATGAACAAAGACAAATACCGAATCACAAAAGTAACAATTTGCTTGTACTAGCTGGTTGTACAATAGTGTTACTTGATGTTATCTTAAAATTCAGGCATATGAAATATAGAAGAAGCATAGATTTAAAGGCTATACACCAACGAATTATATATATATATATATATATATATAGAAAAAGTCCAAAAATACACGTGAAGATAACGTCTGTCAGAAGACAACGCAAAAGGAATATACAGTGACACTAATGTAGCCAGGACAATTATTGAAGACAGTGCACCGTCCAGCTGTCCAGGCAATAGTAGAAGACGATAATTGAAGACGCCGCATCCTTATCCTCCAGAAGACAGAAGACTTCGTCTCGAAGGACGCCAGAAAATAAGGACGAAGGTAATCCAGAAGGCTCCTCTCGCTCTTTAAAAGGAGAAGCCAGGCGCTTGCATTCATCATAAAAAACACAGGATCGAAACACACGACCTCACCACACCACAGAAGACCACCACCAGCAACACTCCACTCCACTTCCACTATACTCCATGAAGACATGATCTCAGAGACTCTTTGAAGATCATTCACCACTTGTAATTAGCCACCTAATTAGTACTACTCATCAGAGTTGTAAATTAGAGAATAAAGGATGTCCTCGTGACCTTTCTGCGCTTGTAAGGTATCTCTAAAGTTTGTGGTAAGTGCTTGGGGTTTTCCGAAAGAGAAAGCCGTATGTAAGCTTTCTCTGTGGAAATGAATAAGCTTTCCTGTTTTAATCCCTATTTTTCTTTAAGCTCGTTCATATGAGGCAAAGTCTCTATGCTAGGGACCCTAGAGGAGAAACCTCTGCGTGTGTTGTCTCGTGTTAGCCCTGGTAGTGGCGTTTGTAAAGAACCTTGTTTGCGCAGAGAAGTGTTCCCTTCGGGTGGAACTGCCTGGGGAGACGATAGAGCCTGAATCCTGTGTGTTCGTGGCTGGGGATAACGAGGGAGAAGAACCGGTTAGCCCGGTTCTGAAGCGAGCTAGTGAATCATACGGTGAGTACCGAGTAGGATTGACACCAGCATAGTCGCACCGCCGGCTGAATCTTTGGTCTCGCCAGCCTACAAAAGATCCTAAGAATCATTAATTCCGCATACTCATTAAATCACGCATTCACGCATCACTGCATCCACCCATCAAGTCCTCTGCATAGCGTCCGAATAATTCAAACTGTTCTGCATAATGCCTCTAATAGTGTCAAATAATAATCTTGAATATTGGGTGCTAGAGCCACTCAACCCACTCAGGTGAAGTGCTCGTGCATTGTTCATATTCCGAATTTGAATAGTATTCAGTATTTTGAATAGTGCCACGAATTTAAATAGTAACCGCTGAATTTGAATAGTGACATAAATAGTAATTCATGAATTTTAAATTTGAATCTTGAGTTCGAAGTTTTTCCAGTTATGAGTCCAAGAGTCAATTGCAGTGGTATCAGAGCCTGGTTAATAAAATTTAAATTTAAGGGATATATTAAAATAAGTAAAAATTGAAAAGTTACTTTATTTAAATTTAGAAGTCAATACCGGAAAGACTGTCAAAACTAAAGAAAATATAAATATTAAGTGCAGAATAAATAGCTCTGAAGAACATACTTGGCATACTTCACACGGGCAAATAAATCTATTAGTTCACTTAATACACAATTTCTATATATCTTGGGGTAAAAGGCAAGACGATTTAGAATTAAAATTTGAAAGTCTTCAAAAAGAGCATAATCAGTTAAAAGAGCAATATTCAGCTACCAATAATAAGTTAGAATTAGCTCTACAAGTTTTGAAAGAATTAGCCAAAATAGTGATTATATTTAAAAGGATATATCTTATTTGTATAAGAAACTTGAGCATATTAATATTATTGAGCATAGTAAAGAAATTGTGTTATCATCCGCAGGAGTAGTTGAATTTAACAAATCTTTAAATTCAGAAAAATGGCAGTAAGATCTGGTTTTATAGACAAATAAAAGGAGGATGTGATAATATTAAAACCTTAGAAGAAATGATAGATGTGGAAAGAGATCTTGAAAGATATCAAAAAGATACTTTAAGAAAAATAATACCTTAACAAATATATCAAATGAGTTGGTTTGAAAATAAAATAGATAGTTTGAAAATAAAAATAGATTATACAAAATATCTAGAGAAGTAGAATTAAGTGTATTAACTGAACCTGATCAGTTAAGAATAGTTAATAAACAAATTAAAAATGAATTGAAATACTCTGGGTATAAATATATACATCAAGGAATGTATATCATAGAAATTAAAGGTATGACTAGGAAGAAATTAGGAACAAAAGTCCTAACAACTTTGTTAGATAAAAGATGAGATTCAATAAATAAAGCAGCATTATGATTTTTAGAAGGTGATATGAATGAAAACATGTTAATAACATATATAGCTATTAATGCTAGTAAAAAAATTTATAGACAAGATGACTTTTGGATTTCAAACCAAAGGCTATGAAGACTTTAAAGGAACAAATCTATTAGTAAGCATAGAATTTCTAGGTAGGTTAACTAATAGAAGTGAAACTAAATATAAGATAAATGTCAATAATGTGATAGAAAGCATGCAGTCTAAAGGGATAAAATTTATGAGTCCTCTAAAAATTAGTTCTGAAGAAAGGGCAGGTAAAGAATGGAATATAAGTGCTTTAATAGAACCAAAGGTTTTAAAGCAACCTAAAGATTATATAAGTTATGAAAATAAAAGAGGTTCAACTAGTATTAGGTTTATAGGATATGAAGAACGAAGCCTAGATGACTTAGAAACATCTAGTTCAGAAGTAAAATTAGACGAAAATAGAAGAAATAGTATATGCGAATTTGTGGATATAGATAATGAAATAAAACATTATGAACAAAAGTTAAGCAAAATTTAGAATGAATATAAAACCTCTATGATATGTATCACAGAACCTCCTAAATTATATGGCCCACATGCACCTGTCATTGTCCCTAAGACCTCTGACAGCGATGCATGTACACCAGATAACCTAAGAAGATCTGTCGGGTGCCCTCGCAGGACCCCGATTCAACTACGCTTGACAACTCATACCAGGATCAACAAAGGAGTAACTACAACATTACAACATTTGTACAAAACTTTACATCAGAGTGCGGAAGAATAACAACAATGAATTTATAAATTATGATTAAGTTAACTTTTTACAAACTTAACTTGTATTGCGGAAGTCGAGTAGAACTACAGAAGACAACTTAGGTAGAGCACCTAAGTCAGGAGAGGACAACCAGATCATATCGAGCCCACCGACATGACCTCGGTTAACGGTACCCGTCAGTACCTGCAACAGGGGTTAACAAACCCTGAGTACTCAATTGTACTCCGCAAGACTTACCCGACGAAAAGGAAAGACTCCAAGGATATGCTGGCTTAAGGGAAGTAGTGAAGCTAGAAAAGAGAAGTTTTGCAGAAAAGCTTACTACCAGTGCATCCTTGCTTTCAAACTTTTAATTAAGTTTTTGCTCAAGTTTTAGTATAGCCTAATTATAGCTAACTTTTGCACCTGTATCTATCTCAATCATAAATATAATCATCACACTTGTTATTCATCTCTTTTTCATCTCAAGTCCAACAGTAACCATGTTCCAGTTGTTGCTACGATGTTGGTGCAAGGTCAAGACTCCTTTCTCGTGGAGCAACGACGATTCGAACCGCTTCATATACCCAGCTGGGGATTCCTAACCACACGACATATGTAGAACCGAATCTAGCATATATCAACTCTTACCCGAATAACCCAAAACCAGAACGTGTCCATCGCCACCCGAGAGCACAGTACTCCTCGAACCCGGCCACATTCTAGCCCCGAGGGTACACGTTACTCTCGCCATCTCTCCACTCCCAGTGCGAGGTTAGACGTTCTCGTAATGGACTAGCCAAAGTAAGGCTTACCCGACATGGGCACATGGCTAGTACTAATAAAAACTCCTTGACTCGAGGGCCAACAACGAACGGTCCTTAACCGACACAGACGGGACCAACCACCAAAGACGATTCCCATGCCCCGTCCGGTCTCAAGTTCATTCTCATATTCATTTCACATGCTCTCATGACCTGTCATTAGGTCAGGAGAAGCAAGTAATAAACTTGTTCTGGTGATCAAAGAAATATTATTCGACTCCTACCGAAGTCTAAGCATTACTAAGCATAAGAGATCGACCTACATATACTTGTGGGATATCATCTGGATATAAATGTAGATCAAGGTAATCATGCAGCAACGGTATCAACCAACTCCTACTAACATAATGCACATTACACTAGACTTAAGATGTAATAAAGCATTTATAAAAACAGAAGAGTGGTTGTATGTCCGGGGCTTGCCTGCGTTGCAGCGGTGGTTAGTTCTCGTAGAAGTTAAGTTTGACACCAACACCACGGGTGGATCACCTTCTCCGAAGCTTGATCAACACCAACCTCGTCAACACTTGTTCAACACGAACCTTCTCACTCTCGTAAGCACTACACGTAGATAAATGATGCGATGCTTAACATAATGGAATGCATGCCATGATGCGTGATGATGAACAAGGCATAGTATAAAAGGGACATTTAGAAAGGATAAACATTAGTTATCTACTTGAGTACAACTTTCCTTCGCGGTACAGTTGCAAGCTAACTAGGTTAATTTAAAAGTTAACTAATCGTAACTTTGTTTTTACCCAAGAGGTTGCATCTAATAACAAGTAATTCTACCACAAGACCACTAATTACTTACACAAGAAATCATTAACCAATAATGATCTATGTCAAACACATTAATTATCATTAACAAATCATGGTTAACAAGTTATTATGAGCTCAAGCAACTCAATAAGATGCCATGGATCATCACATGTTAACGACCCAAGGTCAACAATCAATCCAAAAGTCACACAATAAAGCAACTCAATAAGATGCCATGGATCATCACATGGTTAACGACCCAAGGTCAACAATCAATCCAAAAGTCACACAAAACTTTTAAATGATTAAACACTAATCATTTGATCAACTAATTAATTAATAAAGCATAAATTAAGCATAAAATCAGAGTTATCCAATTAATCTCAAATTTTTATTTAAAGAAGCTTACATCATAACTAAGTGGCAAAACAATCTTCATCATTTTTTGGATAATTATATACGCCTAGAAAAATTAGGAAAAGCCATTTATTAAATAATAAAGAAAAGGCATATAATAAAGTATTTAATTAAAGTTATCAAAACGATACCAAACTTTTTGTGTGGATTCACAACATCAAATTCAGCATACTCATGAATTTTCATGATTTTTGGACTTATACATTAATCTATAAAAATCATGGAAGATATATTTCTTAATTAATTGAGCTATTTTTGTACCACAGCAAAAGTACTGAAAATGACTATTTCATATTTTTCCTACATAGAGCACATCAAGACAAAGCTAACAAAGGTGGTTTTATTCAAATTGGAGTTCTCTAGCTTAAGATATAAATTACATAAGATATTGCACATGTGAATAAAAAAAACAACTAAAAGGAAGGAAGGCTCCGGGCTCAAAGCGGCCCGTCCTGGCCCAGTTCGGCGCGACACAGCGCGCGCGCACACGCGGCCCAGGCACGCGAGCAGGCGCACGCGGGCGCGGCCCAGTCGGCCCAGCACCAGGCCAAGGCCCAAGGCCGAACAGGCGGCCCAGGTCTGCCCTTCTCCCCTCCTCTTCCCTGCTCAGGACCGCACACGACGGCGACGGCGGCGGCTGACCGGTGAAATCCCGGCGACGGCGAGGTCGCCGGCCATGGCACCGACCTCAACACGACCACAGTGAGAGGGCGAACTATCCTCGAACATCAGCGGAACCTCTACTGCACGGTAGGGATGTCGGCATCGTCTCCGGCGGCTTGGTGATGCTCCGGCGTGATGGCGATGGCCTTCGGAGGCAAATCTCGCGATGTTAGCTATCTCTACACATTCCTCAAGACCTCGCTACTCTAGTCCAAGGACTCAATTGAACGATAGACGGACCGCAGCGAGCTTCGCCCCGGTAATGGCGGCTCAGCTCCGAGAGCACCGTGGCACGACCGCGTTCTGGGTGAACAGGATGCAGTAGCGGTTAAATTGGAGATGGTACTAGGTCCAGGGGCTCACCGTGTAGATGATGCGCACGCTATAAGAGCCGGGGAGGCGACGGAGCAGGTTCGTCGACGTGGCGGGCGAACACGGCGGCCTGAACTAGAGATGACGACGGCGTTCCGACTCAGTCACTGCATGAGCACCACGGAGTCAAGGAAGAGCTGGAACGGAAGATGGAGTGGTGAGAGAAGCTCCGAGGCATCTTGGCCACGGTGAGGTCATGGTTCGCGGCCATGGTGAGCCGTCGTGATGGAATGGCGGTGCACGAGCGGTTCTGGCCGAGAGAGATGACGTGATCGAGTCAAGATGATGCGCTAGGAGCATGCGAAGCTGTGGGCGAGAGGAGTTGTGCTGAGCTGCTGCCGGTGGTGGCCAATTTGGCCGACAAGGAGGGCTCTGCGACGGGGAAGAAAACAGAGGAGGAGGAGAGGAACGTCGGCCTGCTGCTCCTTGCCCTGCCCTGCTCTGTTCAACAGAGAGGAAACATAAAGAGATAAAGAGAGGTGGAGCAAGAGAGAAGAGAAATTCAATTTGCTCAACTTTACCACTTAAGACATGACACATGGAGGGAAGTACTATGGAGAAACATCAGGAAGAACAAGAGGTGGCATTGAGAAGGACCAAGAAGGATGATATATATTTTTTTAAGTAAGACACATCACTGCTCATTATTGAAACACATGCAACAAAGTCTAGGGTTTTGAAATGTCAGTAGCTTAATTACTATTGTTGATTAATTTGTGATAATAATTAAACTAAACAATAATTAATGACCTTAATTTACTAATGAAACATTTGAAACATATAGGTAACATGGCATATTAGTATGAAACATACCTAGAACATGTGAAACATAGTTTGATCTTATGAAACATTGTTAATGGCATTTAAAGCATCATTTATGAAACATACGAAACATTACAAGATAACATATAAAACATTGCTTATGCAACATATGAAATACCCCAATACTTTACTTGAAATATAGGCAATATTATAAACATCACTATGCAATGTATGCAACATTGACATGACATCAATGCAATATGAAGTGCATCTCATGCCTTAATGCATGATGATAATGCATGATCATTACTTAATTAAATTTTAACTGCTTTTTAACATCTAGGATGTTACAGCCTACCCCCCTTAAAGAAATCTCGTCCCGAGATTTCAGGAACGACATAACTCGTGGGGTAAGTAATGGAAAAGGAAATGTGTCAAGCACATTAACCTTGAAGAAATTCACAAAGCATCAAGGATTGGTTCAAGAATTACAACCGATTTCAAAATGATGATTGTAATTAACAAGATATTTAGAGAAATCCAGGAGACATGGATTACTCCCAAAAAGAAATTCCAAGAGAATTGGAAGCATGTCAACTGCGGTCTATAATAAATCATGGTCATAGACCTGGCTATAGCAAATACCCCATATTCCCGTACAGTGATCAGCCATAGGGATTTCCATGATACTTGCTATACCATTGTCACAGATCATGGTACCACAATAGGACACAATTGGAGCAACTTTCAAGAAAGTAGAGTCTTCGATTGAAACGAAAAATATTCACAGAAGAGATCAAGATTACAACCAACGATTTGATAATGGTTCCAACATCAAGGATTGAAATAATTCAAAAGAAGTATGGGCATGAATTCCCAAGACATATTGCAAACAGTGAGGGCATATTAGTCGTGGGACTATAATGGATCACGACCACATGACCTCGATACCTGCGCGTGCCTAGCAGAAGAAACAATGTGTGACCCTGGACACACAAGAGACCCTAGGTTCCGACGCGGCACCGTGGTCACGGAACGTGGCACCACTATAGGGCACAACAACGATAACCCTCGTCTCACAATATTGAGAATATAACCGAGATCAGAAGTCGGTCACAATCACAAGGCGTCTAGGGACTCAAAAAGACAACTTTGAATCCCTAAGGAGCGTCTAGAGAATGAAAACACCCTAATTGTGGACTATAAGGAATCATGATCATAGACCCTGATAACAGCAAGTGTCCGGTATTTCCTTATGGTAGCAAGTCACAAGAAACTCCATGGATACAACGCTGTTCCATTGTCACTGATCATGGTACCAGCATAGGGCACAACTGCAGTAACTCGTTTGACAATGTCAGTATTATAACCAAGATGAGAGATTGGTTATAATAACAAAGGATCTGGAGAGGTTAGAATTCTCCGACGGATATCCAACGAGTGAAAACACATTAATTGTGAGCTATAATGGTTCAGGAGCACCGACTACGGTACCAGTGCATGTTCTGGGTGGAACTCGTGTGGTCATGAATCACAGAGTATTCCAGGTTTGACACAGCACCATAGTCACGGGTCGAGGCACCACTATAGAGCACAACTAAAGTAACTCTCATCAAACACATGTAAGTGATCAATATCAAAGTAATAGCATGTGTCAGGATGGAAGAAATCAAAAACATGACACATGCATACATTGAGAAGTCAATGCAAGGAGTAGTCCCAGGTTTTACATGGAGTCGACATGGTAAATAAAGTGCATCCAGAAGTCCCCCCAAAGATTAGAAACTTGTGGAGTAGGGATCATCAAAGGACTAACAAAAACCAATATAAGGAGGGAATTTTAATCATTATTTTATTATCATTTTATGCATGATATGAGATATGCTCGTCCCAATCGCCTTCTCAATGTCAGAGTTGCTTCGTCTTCATCATGTTAGTAGATTATAGGGCTTTATTTATACACTATCTTCGCTGGCCAAGACGGACTATTGAGATATACTTCGGTAGAGCTTATCGGTGAAATTAACTCTCCTCTTGACCTTCCAAAGATGAGTTGACAAACTTCTTGAAGCCTTTGTAACGTGAGCCATCGGAAAATCTTCATGAAGTCTTCAGCAAGCAAGAAGATAGATAGAAGTCCATTTTAACTTGTTATCCTCAAAAACTTTTATATTGTAAATTCATTTTGAAGTTTTCCAATATAATGTTGTAGCTGATCCATTGTATGAGCTCTGATACCACCTATCACTGAACCTCCTAAATTATATGGCCCACATGCACCTGTCATTGTCCCTAATACCTCTGACAGCGATGCATGTACACCAGATAACCTAAGAAGATCTGTCGGGTGCCCTCGCAGGACCCCGATTCAACTACGCTTGACAACTCATACCAGGATCAACAAAGGAGTAACTACAACATTACAACATTTGTACAAAACTTACATCAGAGTGCGGAAGAATAACAACAATGAATTTATAAATTATGATTAAGTTAACTTTTTACAAACTTAACTTGTATTGCCGGAAGTCGAGTAGAACTACAGAAGACAACTTAGGTAGAGCACCTAAGTCAGGAGAGGACAACCAGATCCTATCGAGCCCACCGACATGACCTCGGTTATCGGTACCCGTCAGTACCTGCAACAGGGTTAACAAACCCTGAGTACTCAATTGTACTCCGCAAGACTTACCCGACGAAAGGAAAGACTCCAAGGATATGCTGGCTTAAGGGAAGTAGTGAAGCTAGAAAAGAGAAGTTTTGCAGAAAAGCTTACTACCAGTGCATCCTTGCTTTCAAACTTTTAATTAAGTTTTTGCTCAAGTTTTAGTATAGCCTAATTATAGCTAACTTATGCACCTGTATCTATCTCAATCATAAATATAATCATCACACTTGTTATTCATCTCTTTTTCATCTCAAGTCCAACAGTAACCATGTTCCAGTTGTTGCTACGATGTTGGTGCAAGGTCAAGACTCCTTTCTCGTGGAGCACGCGATTCGAACCGCTTCATATACCCAGCTGGGGATTCCTAACCACACGACATATGTAGAACCGAATCTAGCATATATCAACTCTTACCCCGATAACCCAAAACCAGAACGTGTCCATCGCCCACCCGAGAGCACAGTACTCTTCGAACCCGGCCACATTCTAGCCCCGAGGGTACACGTTACTCTCGCCATCTCTCCACTCCCAGTGCGAGGTTAGACGTTCTCGTAATGGACTAGCCAAAGATAAGGCTTACCCGACATGGGCACATGGCTAGTACTAATAAAAACTCCTTGACTCGAGGGCCAACACGAACGGTCCTTAACCGACACAGACGGGACCAACCACCAATGGACGATTCCCATGCCCCGTCCGGTCTCAAGTTATCTCTCTGGGGGGGGGGGGGGCAAGTTCATTCTCATATTCATTTCACATGCTCTCATGACCTGTCATTAGGTCAGGAGAAGCAAGTAATAAACTTGTTCTGGTGATCAAAGAAATATTATTCGACTCCTACCGAAGTCTAAGCATTACTAAGCATAAGAGATCGACCTACATATACTTGTGGGATATCATCTGGATATAAATGTAGATCAAGGTAATCATGCAGCAACGGTATCAACCAACTCCTACTAACATAATGCACATTACACTAGACTTAAGATGTAATAAAGCATTTATAAAAACAGAAGAGTGGTTGTATGTCCGGGGCTTGCCTGCGTTGCAGCGGTGGTTAGTTCTCGTAGAAGTTAAGTTTGACACCAACACCACGGGTGGATCACCTTCTCCGAAGCTTGATCAACACCAACCTCGTCAACACTTGTTCAACACGAACCTTCTCACTCTCGTAAGCACTACACGTAGATAAATGATGCGATGCTTAACATAATGGAATGCATGCCATGATGCGTGATGATGAACAAGGCATAGTATAAAAGGGACATTTAGAAAGGATAAACATTAGTTATCTACTTGAGTACAACTTTCCTTCGCGGTACAGTTGCAAGCTAACTAGGTTAATTTAAAAGTTAACTAATCGTAACTTTGTTTTTACCCAAGAGGTTGCATCTAATAACAAGTAATTCTACCACAAGACCACTAATTACTTACACAAGAAATCATTAACCAATAATGATCTATGTCAAACACATTAATTATCATTAACAAATCATGGTTAACAAGTTAATTATGAGCTCAAGCAACTCAATAAGATGCCATGGATCATCACATGTTAACGACCCAAGGTCAACAATCAATCCAAAAGTCACACAAAACTTTAAATGATTAAACACTAATCATTTGATCAACTAATTAATTAATAAAGCATAAATTAAGCATAAAATCAGAGTTATCCAATTAATCTCAAATTTTTATTTAAAGAAGCTTACATCATAACTAAGTGGCAAAACAATCTTCATCATTTTTGGATAATTATATACGCCTAGAAAAATTAGGAAAAGCCATTTATTAAATAATAAAGAAAAGGCATATAATAAAGTATTTAATTAAAAGTTATCAAAACGATACCAAACTTTTTGTGTGGATTCACAACATCAAATTCAGCATACTCATGAATTTTCATGATTTTTGGACTTATACATTAATCTATAAAAATCATGGAAGATATATTTCTTAATTAATTGAGCTATTTTTGTACCACAGCAAAAGTACTGAAAATGACTATTTCATATTTTTCCTACATAGAGCACATCAAGACAAAGCTAACAAAGGTGGTTTTATTCAAATTGGAGTTCTCTAGCTTAAGATATAAATTACATAAGATATTGCACATGTGAATAAAAAAAAACAACTAAAAGGAAGGAAGGCTCCGGGCTCAAAGCGGCCCGTCCTGGCCCAGTTCGGCGCGACACAGCGCGCGCGCACACGCGGCCCAGGCACGCGAGCAGGCGCACGCGGGCGCGGCCCAGTCGGCCCAGCACCAGGCCAAGGCCCAAGGCCGAACAGGCGGCCCAGGTCTGCCCTTCTCCCCTCCTCTTCCCTGCTCAGACCGCACACGACGGCGACGGCGGCGGCTGACCGGTGAAATCCCGGCGACGGCGAGGTCGCCGGCCATGGCACCGACCTCAACACGACCACAGTGAGAGGGCGAACTATCCTCGAACATCAGCGGAACCTCTACTGCACGGTAGGGATGTCGGCATCGTCTCCGGCGGCTTGGTGATGCTCCGGCGTGATGGCGATGGCCTTCGGAGGCAAATCTCGCGATGTTAGCTATCTCTACACGTTCCTCAAGACCTCGCTACTCTAGTCCAAGACTCAATTGAACGATAGACGGACCGCAGCGAGCTTCGCCCCGGTAATGGCGGCTCAGCTCCGAGAGCACCGTGGCACGACCGCGTTCCGGTGAACAGGATGCAGTAGCGGTTAAATTGGAGATGGTACTAGGTCCAGGGGCTCACCGTGTAGATGATGCGCACGCTATAAGAGCCGGGGAGGCGACAGAGCAGGTTCGTCGACGTGGCGGGCGAACACGGCGGCCTGAACTAGAGATGACGACGGCGTTCCGACCCAGTCACTGCAGTAGAGACCGAAAATGAAAACGCATGAGCACCACGGAGTCAAGGAAGAGCTGGAACGGAAGATGGAGTGGTGAGAGAAGCTCCGAGGCATCTTGGCCACGGTGAGGTCATGGTTCGCGGCCATGGTGAGCCGTCGTGATGGAATGGCGGTGCACGAGCGGTTCTGGCCGAGAGAGATGACGTGATCGAGTCAAGATGATGCGCTAGGAGCATGCGAAGCTGTGGGCGAGAGGAGTTGTGCTGAGCTGCTGCGGTGGTGGCCAATTTGGCCGACAAGGAGGGCTCTGCGACGGGGAAGAAAACAGAGGAGGAGGAGAGGAACGTCGGCCTGCTGCTCCTTGCCCTGCCCTGCTCTGTTCAACAGAGAGGAAACATAAAGAGATAAAGAGAGGTGGAGCAAGAGAGAAGAGAAATTCAATTTGCTCAACTTTACCACTTAAGACATGACACATGGAGGGAAGTACTATGGAGAAACATCAGGAAGAACAAGAGGTGGCATTGAGAAGGACCAAGAAGGATGATATATATTTTTTTAAGTAAGACACATCACTGCTCATTATTGAAACACATGCAACAAAGTCTAGGGTTTTGAAATGTCAGTAGCTTAATTACTATTGTTGATTAATTTGTGATAATAATTAAACTAAACAATAATTAATGACCTTAATTTACTAATGAAACATTTGAAACATATAGGTAACATGGCATATTAGTATGAAACATACCTAGAACATGTGAAACATAGTTTGATCTTATGAAACATTGTTAATGGCATTTAAAGCATCATTTATGAAACATACGAAACATTACAAGATAACATATAAAACATTGCTTATGCAACATATGAAATACCCCAATACTTTACTTGAAATATAGACAATATTATAAACATCACTATGCAATGTATGCAACATTGACATGCATCAATGCAATATGAAGTGCATCTCATGCCTTAATGCATGATGATAATGCATGATCATTACTTAATTAAATTTTAACTGCTTTTTAACATCTAGGATGTTACAATATGTGAATGAAATGATATAAGAGAAAAATCTATTTTAGACGAGAAATATATATACTTAATAATATTAAGCAAGATAGGGAACTAAATAGAAAAAATTTAGTGTTCCAATAAAAAAACAATGCCATGAAAAAAAGATAAAAGGTAAAGATAACAAGGCTAAAAAAGAACTAGTGAATAGTAAAATTAAAGTAGTAGACATCATAGATGATGAAATAAGCGAAGAAGAGCAATGGGAAATTAATAATAAGATTCTACAAGAAAGCTACGAAGAAGAAGATGAGGATATAAATGAGATAGGAAATAATAACTCAGTAAATTTTATGAATCCTTTAGAATATGAAGAGTCACATAGGAGAGATAATGCTATAGAAGCAATGGAAATAGATCTAAGTTCGTCAAAAAGAAGACGATGTCCAGAAATAAAGGTTGAAGGAGAAAGAGAAAGACCAAGTAGAAATCAAGAAAAATGGCCACCAGAAAAGAAAGAATCTACATATAGTTATATACATGGACAATATACACATATGGGTTCAAAAAGAAGAGAATTTGAAAAGAAGGTTTAATTTCAGAATTATAAAAGTGATGGTGCTATATTAAATTTAGCAGCACATGATCCTATAGATTGGCCAAATATAATCAGCATATGGAAAGGGTTAATAGTACAGAAATATATACAAAATCAATATAATATTGAAAATAAAGTAGAAGATATGATTACATATTTAGAGACCTTTCTAGGAGAATCAGTTAAGGTTTTATGGGAACAATGGGTAGAATCTTTTCCTACTTATTATGCGCAATTAAAAAGAGCTGAAAATAACCCATATAATTTTGCAAATATCATATCAAGTATTATAATAGGTGAAGATCCTGAATTAGGATATACTGTTTTACAAAATGAAAGATTAAAAGAATTAGAAAAATTATCACTAACAAACTGGAAAAAATAAAAGAATTTTCTCAGCATTATTCGTACAATGCCACAACTGCTAAACAAGGCTATAATAAAGGAATTTTTGAAAAATATTTTAATAAATTACCAGATCCTTTAGGTTCTATTATATTCGAAGAATACAAAAAAGAAATAGATAGTACTAAAGAATATAATATCTCTCAGGCTATAACATTTGTTTTCAAACAGTTAAGAAAGATATGCACAAATATACAAGCCCAAAGATCGATGAAGCAGTCTGATTATAATTTCTGTAATAAAATAGTTCAAATATCATTGACATATGGAGAAGAAAGATCCAGAAATAAGAAATATTCTAAGTATCCTAAGAATTATGAAAAAGGAAATGTAAGAACTAAGAAATGATATTTCTTACGAAGATCAGATAATAGAGCTCCTTTCCTACATAAGAGAAATGTAGGAAAATATAATCCTAGAAAGAATTATGATAGTACTTGCAGATATTTCATTTGTAATTCACCAGATCATTTAAATAAAACTTGTCCTAATAAAGACAAGAAGAGGTATTCTAATAAGCAAGCAAAACAAGAAAAGGTTTTAATAATAGATAGTGTAAACGAAAATATTTTAGTATGTGATGATGATATAATGGATGATGAATCAATATATTCAATTATATAGACAGATGAGATAGAATATGAGGTAGAAAATGAATCAAGTGATGAAGAATTAGATTTAATTAATAAGCTATCTGGTCTAAAGATAGAAATGATGGATCAAATAGACTATAAACATAAAAAAGGATGATCCTAAGATAAGATGTGTGTTTTGCATATATTATCAAGATGTAGAAGAAATAGCAATATGTAGTCTATGTTTAAGACAAGCATGTATGCTATGCTTAAATCCACAGAAAGATAGAAAAAATGAAGTAGTAGTAAATACAAAATATGAGAAAAATAAACTAGAAGAAGAAGTAAGCTTAGATAAAGAAGGAAGCAAACATATAAATAATACTCCACAAGAGTTTCTTATTCCTAGATTAAACTTTAAGACTGAACAAACTCTGTCATGTTTTACTCAAGGTATTATAGATCTAATATGGAAGAAATATGCTGAAAGGCATTACAAAACCTTTCAAGATATACAAAATTATTTTATGAAGATATATCATGGGAAAGAAAGACAGTTAGGAATAACTGTTAATGCAAATATTTTCCCCCTACTTTATCTTGATGATAAATTTATTGTCAAGCCTCATCAAAAATTCCTGATATTAAGGGCTGACATAAATCTAAAATATTTCAAAAATATATAAAAAAAATATAATGAAGATAATATCTCGTTACAAACTATTATTGATCATGGGTTAATCCATGATATTTATGGTACACTTGAAGAAATTATTCAATCTGACCTTGGAAAGGCTGAAGCATGCAAGAAGTTAGCCTGTATTCAAGGAAAATATAAGATTAAATTCTGTTCCAATCCTTCAAAATTTACGCAACCAATAAGGCCAGCATGCCATGATATATATTACAAAAGGTCAATACAAATTCCCTAATTCATGGAGAATCATAGAGAATTATGAAGAATTATTTGCTAAGAATACGAACCATGATAACTGAGAATTTTTAGTGAAGCAAAAGAATTAAAATGGGATAACAAATTTACTCCTTAATATCATATGATGTACCAAAATAAAATAATAAAAGTATTCTTACGAGAGTACTATAATAGACATAGTATATTGCAAAGAGAAGTTGGAAGGTTGATTAAGCCCAATTATAGCGCAGAATGCTAACTAAGAAAAAAATATAGAGAATTGTTGTCTTGGTATGAAATATGGCAACCAGATGAACCAGACAACAAAGAAGATATTGATTAATAAGAAAAGTCAATACCTCAGTTCAGTATATATACAATAAATATATTCCTTATGTTGATAAGGTGTTATCAACAATTCTGCCATGGGAAAGATAATATACACATGCCTTGACATACCTTGATTTGTGTTTTGATGTTTGCACATCAATCATTCGGGCGTGGAAGACCATACCCAGAAAAAGTTCAAAAATACACGTGAAGATAACGTTTGTCAGAGAACAACGCAAAAAGAATATACAGTGACACTAATGTAGTCAGGACAATTATTGGAGACAGTGCACCGTCTAGCTGTCCAGGCAACAGTAGAAGACGATAATTGAAGACGTCGCATCCTTATCCTCCAGAAGACAGAAGACTTCGTCTCGAAGGACGCCAGAAGATAAAGACGAAGACAATCCAGAAGGCTCCTCCCGCTCTTTAAAATGAGAAGTCAGGCGCCTGCATTTATTATCGAAAACACAGTATTGAAACACAGATCTCACCACACCACAGAAGACCACCACCAGCAACACTCCACTCCACTTCCACTATACTCCATGAAGACATGATCTCAGAGACTCTCTGAAAATCATCCACGGTTTATAATTAGCCACCTAATTAGTACTACTCCACCGGAGTTGTAAATTAGAGAATAAAGGATGTCCTCGTGATCTTCCTGCGCTTGTAAGGTAATCTCTAAGATTTGTGGTAAGTGCTTGGGTTTCTCGAAATGGAAAGCCGTATGTAAGCTGGCTCTGTGAAAATGAATTAAGCTTTTTTGTTTTAATCCCTGTTTTCCTTTAAGCTCGTTCATATGGGGCGAAGTCTCTATACTAGGGACCTTAGAGGAGAAAACTCTGCGTGTGTTGTTCTCGTGTTAGCCCTGGTAGTGACGTTTGTAGATAACTCTGTTTGCGCAGAAAAGTATTCCCTTCGGGTGGAACTGTCTGGGGAGATAACAGAGTCTGAGTCCTGTGTGTTCGTGGCTGGGGATAGCGAGGGAGAAGAACTGGTTAGCCCAGTTCTGAAGCGAGCTAGTGATGCATACGGTGAGTACCGAGTAGGGCTGACACAAGCATAGTCACACCACCGGCTGAATCTTTGGTCTCTCCAGCCTGCAAAAGATCCTGAGAAGCACACGCATACTCAAATTCTGCATACTCATTAATCACGCACGAATTCATCCTGCATCCACCAAGTGCTCTGCATAGCGTCCGAATAATTCAAAGTGCTCTGCATGGTGTCTAAATAGTAGCCTGTATAGTAAAGAGTTTGGGTGTCTGAGCCACTTGTGAGTGAGTGCTCGTGCACTGTTTATATTTCAAATTTGAATAGTATCCGGTATTTTGAATAGTGCCATGAATTTGAATAGTAACCGCTAAATTTAAATAGTGATGTGAATAGTAACTCGTGAATTTTAAATTTAAATTTTGAGTTCGAAGTTTTTCCAGTCCTGAGTCCAAGAGTCAATTGCAGTGGTATTAGAGTGTATATATATAACTGCTACCCTGTAGCTCACTACAAAATAATTTATTCTATAGCCACTTTGAGTTACGATAATTACTATGTTAATTTACGAGATTATAGTAACTCCTTATTAAGTGGTTTACTACAACGTTACGGTAAATATTCCCATGTGTTGTAATCCAACTATCGTAAATATGTATCGACATTATCATAAATTAGTATATAAAATTATTATAAATGGAGGTGGCTACATAATAACTTATTTTGTAGCCGGCTACGGAATATATATATATATATATATATATATATATATATATATATATATATATATATATATATATATATATATAGTATGTAAGTATAAATAATGTATATGGTTATCGTATATATTAGTATTATGATACTATAACAATATAATAATATACCGAAAAAATATGAGCTCCTACGGAGTAAGCTTTAGAATATCTTTAAATTAGTATATAAACGCAATCAAAACTGATAAATGAGTATATGCCCATACACAAGGTGGTATATTAAAAACGATAAAGCTACGAATAGGACGCCCGACGACAGCGACTTCCTTCGGACGGATATGTGGCGTAACGTGCAGGGTACTGCAAGGCATTGCGCATGGGCGCAGGCCGCGAGAGCGAGAGCTCAGACTTGGCGACGTCATCGAGCTCCTCCTCGGGCACCGATGAGGCCCTAGCTTCTTGACGATTTTGCCTACGCGGCCGCGCGGCGAGCCGGTGTGGGATTCGGAGGCCCCCGGGTCGGCAGCGCTGTCGGGGCGCAACGTGGCGGGGCCGACGGTCTCGATCTCACACCAACGCTGGATGAGTGACGAGGCCTGGGGTCCCGCAGGCAGGAGCTCGGATGCTGCAGGTGCGGCATTGGCGGCCGTTGAGGCGTCGAGGATGGCTCCTGGAAGACGGCAGCGCGCGCAGCGGACGCGAGCTCGAACAGCTCGGGGTGGAAGGCGGCGACCGCGGCTGCCCGGCGGTTGAGAATTTGGCGGCGGCGCTTGGGCTTAGGTCTGCTGGAAAAGGAGGAGGAGGAGGGGCAGGCGGGGGAAAGGGGGGGCATTGTAGACGAGGCCTGTGCGGCTGCACGAGCAGTCCACTGAAGAAGATGGGAGTGGGAGAGATCGTGGGCGTGCGACGGTTCCGCGACCACCGCGCGTGAAGGAAGAAGGCAGGCCGGGGCGATTAGTTTAACTAAGACGATAACATCTTGGTCTTTTTAGTTGTATATATCTAAGAAGAGATGAACAAGGCAGGAGAGTTTCCCTATATTAAGAAACAACACAGGAAATGTCCAGGATGCAAATGTAGATCCCCCGCCCTTCATGTTCAGCTTTAAATTCGTGTAAGCCAAGGATATCACCACAAGGACGGAAGCACATCACTACATCAGACCATATCAAAATGTATCATGAACAACACGAAGGACTTATAACAGCAGGCTGGGTAAAAGAAACAGCAGAGGTCAAAATTCACCAAAGTGATTAAGAAAAAAAGGGGAAAAGAAGGTTAAACTCACCATGTGCATCACTATAAGAAAGCATGTCCCTAATTTGCTAACATTAGGCAAAAGAACATACCGTGATTTGCAGCAGGGTACAATCATGTATAACTAAGCCAAAAAAAAAACCCTCTAACAAATGAAACAACTCTGCCACGAAATTCTGAAGAATACATTTGTTTGTATCCACTGACAATTCTGAATCACGAGTCACCAAACAAGTCATCACTGTCATCGGCTGAATTCATGTTTAAATTCATGCCATGTGTCTTCTCCTCAACAGGTTGGGCTTTATCTGACAGATCATCTGATTTGTATGCCCAAGATGAGCCCACTTTTGCTGGAACAGAATCCCCATAAAGGTCATCGTAAATTCCAGGTCTTGTTGTACTCTTTACTTTTTTAAGCACCTCTTGTAGCTTATCCGTTACCCCACTCGTTGAGGTAGAGGTACATTCTTTTGGTGATGCTTGCTCCTTTCCCTTCGGTATGACAGTAACCTGTACAAGAGATTCATACTTCCCAACAAGACTGCCTTCCTTCACACCTATAGGGCCCGGTTCAGTTCCAACATCTGCACCATCTGAAATCCCAACCACTTGGATAAGTTCTCCTCCAACCTGATCTCTAAATGACACTCTGCGTTTTTTACTTCTCTTCAAGGGCCTTTCAACTGCATGTTTATCATCATTTGCACCAGAGGCACCTCCTTTGGAACTGGATAATATGTCAGATTTACTAATACCATAGCGGTTAAGTACTGTATTGTATGCCACAACAGCATCTTCATCATTGGGATCTGGGGGAGATGGCAAACTGACATCTGATGGAAGGCTAGGAGTTGGGAATAGAGCAGCTGTGTTCTTTCGCAGGATATAGGTTCTGGTTGATGCAGCAAAGCGAAGTGACTGTCCAACCTCAAGTTCAACAGGGTTGTCTTTTGTTAATCTCTCATTCGCAACAAACGTGCCATGAACTGATCCCAAATCGATAACATAGATGCTGAAATAGAAAAGCAAGGACATGCGGTTAGTAGTAAACCTAGCAGCCTAATACAGTAATAGTAAAACAAAAAAGTAGTTCAGGGGATGATTTCTGACAAAAAAAGTTCAAATGGTATTCCTTATGGGTAGGGATGAAAACGGTACAGATATTTTTCGACCGTATTCGAGACCAAATCCGTTTAGAAGGGTTCAGATCTGTCCGTATCTGAGTCCGGATATTGAACATCCAATACCGTATCCGTATACGAATACTCGGCCCCTCCATCTGTTCGTATTTTTTTTTACTTTAGGTTGGAATTTGGAATGAATTCCATAATTCCTGTGCTCCATTTGAATAACTTCTTCGTTGGTTTGTGCCTCTGGCTCGTCCGCCCCTCCATTCCTGTTTTTTTCCACAAACGAAAGAAAAACCACACCATCCCACCTTTGCCCCGTTATCTCCCCACCCCTCCCCGTTTTGCCCAGTTGGCGCCCCTCCTGCCCCAGACATGGCTTCCGCGGCGTTTGCAGAGGTGGAGGACGGATCCGTGCAGGCGGGCCCCCCACAGCGCCGCAAGCTCGAGAGACTTGGTTGGTGTCAAGTGCCTCATCCAGGACAAGTGGCATCCAGATGGTGTGGTCACGGGGCTCAAGCTTCTGAATTCGATCTGTGCAGTCCACAGGCCAACGAGGAGTATCAGCCTGGCTTATCAGCCATGGTACAGTATTTTTCTCTCACATCAAATCAGCCAACAGTACTTTCAGCCATGGCTTATCAGCCAAGCGAACAGGGCAGCGAAGGTGTGGTACCGCAGCTGGTGGAATTATTGCCGGAGTTAGCAACGGAGTGTGTCGAGCCGGCCTTGGACATCTTGGATGCCTTGTCTGCAGTTCCAGAGGGAAGGACGGCTCTTAAGGATTGTCCACGGACGATACCCAATGTTGTCCACTTGCTGATGAGAGTTTCAGAGGCATGAATGCGACGGGCGCTGTCGATGTTGTGGACGGTATGTTGGATGGCTCCTGAAGAGTGTGCACCTGCTGCCGTGGAGGCTGGGTTAACCATGAAGCTTCTATTTGTCATCCAAAGTGGTTATGCATCAGAGCTAAAGCAGAAAGCATGGGAGCTGCTCAAGCTGTGCCACCTCAACTACACTGACACCCTCTTAATATCCAAGTCCAGATTCACGAGGACAATTCAGTGAGGAGATGGGATGCTACTGCTCTGATGTGCTTTGATTCGGTGATGCGTCTTTGTTGATTATCCTTGCTGAGTTCAGAGTTCCAAGGAAATGGAATTGCCAAATTGACGAATGGTAAAAAGCATGTATAGATAAACTTGCAGATTTAGCTCTATCATCTTATCTGAAGAGAGTAGGGTGGTTGAGCAGATGGCGATACTGTTACCATAACATTTTGCGGGGAGACAAGAAGCAATGCAGCATAATTACGGGCAAGTTAGATCGCAAGCAGGCAGGTGTACATGCAAATTGATGTGAATTTGATCAGCTCAATAAAAACATGAGGCTGGGTGGTAAGTACAGCCAGTTTTGCCATTAGTAGCAGTGAGCATTAAACAAAACCAACATATTTGGATTTTTGGCAATGTGGGTATGTCAGGGCTGTAGATGTTGTTCCCTTCCTTAGTTCCTTGTAATTACACAATACTGTTGCTTCTACACTGGAATATACATTGTCATTGCTTGTTGTCAAATGAACCATACCTGAGAGAAGTTTGTGTATGGGGTGTGATACATCATATGTTGCTTAACAAGGAAAACGTTGGTCCTCGATCCTGCTGAAAATACTTGCTTCTTTTGACTAGAATTATGTATTTTAGTGCTCTTTATTTATGCTTGATTAGATATCGATATGTAAGATGATGCTCTTGTATTTCAATGTATCTAGAAATAGCATGTTGCTAACACATTAGGGTTATAGTGTTTGGTAATCTCATACCAGCATGTTTTCATGTTGATTTTTTTCTCTCCCATTGCAACACACAGGCAATGATCTAGTTGACTACTTAAGATGCATTTCATTTTGCATGTGTGCATTCAGTGGTACTCCACTGAAAATGATTTTGCCTATGATAATTGATAACAAGATCGATCTTCATACGTGGTATGATGCATGAACACGTCAAACTATAAAAAGCAGGCACATCTATTGGCCTGGTGGTACTCACAAAAGAAGTTAATCGTGATATGCTAGAAAATTTGACATTCAGGGAATAAATAAAGTCTAAAGAAATGTGCCTTACTAACCATGGGATACATAAGAACATAGAATAGAATTGCAAGTGATGAGACATGAGGATCCTAACCTTCCATTCCTGTGTGGAATAACAGCAGCATGCTGACGCGACACAGACTGATGGTCCAACACGAAGTCACAAGCAGGAACCTGCCTCCCGAATAGATGCCTCCTGTTGTCCAGATTGATCCTGTCAATGACCTCCCCATCTTTCACCACATCAAGATAGTAGACCCCCGGGCGCGGCTCAATCGCCCAGTCTGGAGGTTGCCACGTTGACTGCCCTCCACCGACCTGTGTCCCAACATGCCCAGGAGCAACACCATCTTGCCCAGCCACCCTTGAGCTGGTACCTTGCGGACTTTGGTGATTCTGACCTGGCACAGAATTAGAATTCTGTGGCAGTGTCAATGGAGCCGGTGGTGCTTTAGCTGTCCCTGCAGCTGCAGCTGCGTTCTTGGTGCCTGACTCCTTCACTGAGAAGGGCTCCAAGGTCTGTGCCTTCTTGAAGCGGTCAAGGCCCCCACGGTACATTTCCCCACACCTCTAATCCACCGTGTTTACCACTACAAATCCAGCAGCTTAAGTACTTGTGTACTCAAATTTAGCAGACAAACAAAAGGGTATTGCTCCTACGGTTGATAAAATTAATTAAGTCAGAAACAGCTATGGAAAGAATTTGCATCCAAACTTAGGGGAAAAGGAAATTCGGACCTCTTATCCCACGGATTCTATCCCGTCGGGAGGGGTGGATTGTGCCGAGATAAGAGCTCCGCAAGTCGCTGCAGGTTACTGGCCTCCGGTGCGCTCGGCCTTCGGTGCCCTCAGCCCGGAGACGCGCTCGCCTTCCACACGTCGGCCCGCCGGAGCCCGCGCCCCTTCCCACGCGTGAGGCCACCGGAGCCGCGCTCCTCGCCGGCCGGCTCCTCGCACGGTGCCGCACGAGCTAGGAGACGGATCTGTCGCCTCCCACTCGGTGGAGAAGGAGCATGGTGGTGCCGGCGGCGGATGGGGCGGATTGGGAGCACGATTCCTGGGGTAAGACGGATGAGAGGATGGAGAAGGAAATCCGATGGTTGCTTTTACATCTAGCGGTTCAGAATCCTAAAATCTGCCAAACGGATATATAGCAATTCCCTTTTATATTATTAATATTACTACTACTCTCAGGTGACCACAACATTTACTCTTAAGGCCGTGTTTAGCTCGCCGGCACGTGCCGAGTTACTGTTTTATTTGGTAATAATTGTCCAAACATTAACTAATTAGGCTTAAAACGTTCGTCTCCCAAAGTACAACAAAACTGTGCAATTAGTTTTTGATTTCATCTACATTTTGTACTCCATGCATGTGTCGACATTTTGATGTGATGGGAATATTCTTTTTGCATAGTAGAATTTGGGAGGCAAATTTGGTATCTAAACAAGGCCTAAGACAGTGCAAACTTTTCCAAAGTTTATAGATTAGCCACAACACTAAGGCCTTGTTTTATATGTGGTAGTATTAAGAAACTACAGTTTTAGAACCCACTAATAATATGTAAAACCATGGTTTAGAAAAAAGAAATCAGAGTGAACTTTTCAAAACTTCAAAAAGACTTCAAAACCAAGTGGGTTCTAAACCATGGTTTTTGAAAACTTCACTCTAAACCTCTTTTTTCTTATTAAAACACTATGGTTTTGAAAACGTTATGGTTCCTAAACCATGGTTTTTGAAAACTTCACTCTAATTCATTGAGCTTGCTTATGTGTATCAAGATGAAGAATTGCTTTGCATACAAATGACAGATGAAGTTTTCTAAACCACTAACAAACTGTATGGTTTTGAATACCCTAGTAAAGACGGTTAGGAAGTCGAGCCATCTTGGAAAATGACATTTTTTAGGTGTATCGGCTCGTCAACCGTCTCTAAAAAATTATGGGCATTTCTAGAGATGGCCAGAGCCACTTCTAGAAACTGATTTCTAGAGGCGAGGCGGCTTAAAAACCACTATCACATGTAGATTTTGCATAAAACTGTCTCTACCAAAAAGAAAGATACCTCTAAAAATGGATTTTATAGTAGTGGTTGTAGTTGCAACAAGGTTCTTCTATCATATTGGTAGTTAGAAGTTGCAGCGGCAGCTACAGTGATGCGACTTGTAGCTGCAGCAAACACTTCCCCTGCATCTATGGTATTAGAAAATTTCAATTTCTGCAAATAAAATTATAGCGTACTCCAATTAAGTAAAGGAAAAATTAATAGTAGTATACATCCTGATCAGACATAGACCAGTTTCATTTGATTCTTGTACTCTCATTAGATAATTGTTTAATCATTTCACAAAAAGTAAATAAGAAGACGACTACACTTAATAGAGAGCGATGAAAAATATAATAGAAGCATATGGCAAACTCTGCATATATTCATTGTCCTGTCGTAAAGATTGATAGTACAATTATAATCACACTCTTTCTAGGTATAAATTTAGTAGCAACAGGGACATAGTTCACATCACAAATCACATGCTTAATTTGGTATAAAATTATTGTAAGGTTTGGCCTTAAGCCAGAGCACGGACTTCTTTTTTAACGTTATACCAAAGGCCTCTGCCATATCAAGTTCTTCCAACTTGGCGCCATCGGGCAAATCCCAATTAAAATGGTAAAGAAGGCTAGCAAGCGCCAACTCTAGGTTGGCCAGTCCCAGCGTGATGCCAGGGCATATTCTCCTGCCTGCCCCAAACGGTGTGAACTCGAAGTCATTACCCCTGAAATCGATACTGCTACCTTCAAATCTTTCTGGCCTAAATTCCTCTCCATCACGCCATAATCTCCTGTCCCTTGCTATTGCCCAAGCATTCACAAACACCTTGGTTCCCTTAGGCACATCGTAACCCATAATCTGACATGACTCGCGGCATTCTCGAGGGAGCAAGAGTGGCACTGGAGCATGCAACCGTAGAGTCTCCTTGATCACCAGTTGTACATATCTTAACTTGACCAAATCACTTTCAGTTATCTTGTCTTGTCCTTGGAAGGTCTCCCTCACCTCTGACTGGGCCTTATGCATGACCCGTGGATTCTTAACAAGCTCCGACATTGCCCATACTAGAACGGTTGATGATGATTCACTCCCAGCAGAAAAAATATCCTGCAGTACAATCTTACAATTACAAATTGGAAAACGGGACATTCACAATGATTCTCACGAGGCATGCTAAAAAAAGATCTTAATATTCTAACAAAAACTGGAAGATTTAACCATCAATTTGGTAGAGTCTAATCAACTTTGGTAATTATTCGATGTATTGTATTTTCGAAACAATATCCACTTATATCATTATGAAAAAACCACATAAGCAACCCCTAAATGTACATATAATATAAATTGCCCACCTAGTATGCTATCATGCAACATCATCCAAAGTAATCCCAAATTTTGCATGTAAGTAATCCCTTATATTACCATCTAAGTTCCTACTTCTGTTGTTATTAAAAATAATAACTAAATATCTTCTTAAATTTACATCTAAATTATCAATATATGCTAATATGAAATATTTAAATCACCAATAAATTATATATATATATATATGTGTGTGTGTGTGTGTGTGTGTGTGTGTGTGTGTGTGTGTGTGTGTGTGTGTGTGTGTGTGTGTGTGTGTGTGTGTGTTTCTAAGTGACCCATTTCTATTAGTATTAATATATAAAAAACTAACTTAAAATAAACATACATGTTATGCATACACTTTCACTAAAACACAATGGTATACCTATATTAACCGTATAATTGTAATTGAGCATCATAATTTTCTTATAAAATAAGTACTAATATAATTTGTTAATACTCGCAAAAAAATATAATTTGTTAATAAAAAAATTAGCATATAGAGGAACGAAGGAAGTTAGGATACACCAAAGTTGTTTGTGGATATGACACCTCTGGAATTCAAGATCCTTTTAGAGAAAACAATTATTACTGTATAACCTCTTGAGGTTAGCATCGTTAGCCTCCTAGATCTTACCTCAAACTCTATCGTCGATTTAATTTTGCGTGTTGTGATGCAGGCTTAAACTACAACTTTTAGGGATTTGCTAAAATTCAGGTGTAGTTTCCTTTCAGGCGACGGTTATTGCATATATTTTATGCTAAAATTGCAGATTTCGTTTATTGCAATGTCTGTAAACGTAATCTACAATTTTCAGAACAGAGAATAAAAAAATCTGTTATACAAATCCACAAACCCGACAAAATTTCATTTGTGTTGGCACAAAGACAATTTACAATTATTTTGTATAGGAAGACAAGGATAAAATTTAGTATGTTATGACACAAAGATAAATAATAAATCACAATAGTAACAATTTGCTTGTACTAGTTAGAGGTACAAGAGTGTTGCTAGAAATCATCTTAAAATTCAGGCACCAAAATATAGAAGAAGTGCAACTTTTATCATATTAGTAAATACTCATAAGTCATTCTGTCTTTTATAAGTACGTTATTTTTTATATACACCTAGATATAGACTATATCTAGACATACATAATAAAAGTTATGTACTTAGAAAAGTTAAAATGACTTATAACTTGAAATGAAACGATAACAATGTATTTTATTATGACCTAATTTTTTTATAAAATACAAAAAAGTTCTAGCTAAAAAGTAAGCACAAGATATTTGACTTAACTTGATCGAGGATTAAAAAAAATATAGCAACTAACAAAATCCAAATTTAATGTCAACACGTAGATCTAAGATGTCTCGTTATGTGGTTTGCAACCAGAGACACCCAGACTTAAGCTATAGTTTTAACTAATGATAATGTTTGGTTGAGGGCGTCTGTCCGTTCAGATAGACCGACCCACGCGGCGTGATAATAACCAACAAAGTTGCAGTTAGGCGGGACCGCACCTGTCCTTTTCCGCGCGTCAACCTTGGGAGCGCGCGAGGCCACTCGCTCGCATGGGATGCATCGGCGCGTGAGCCCGTGCATGCACGGTGTGACCAGAGTCCATGGTGACTAGAGAGAGAATGACCAACCCTAGGAGTTCGTGAGAGGAGTACGGGCCTATATCTGTATGTGCCATTTGCTACTCCCGTGACGGGTGACCGTGGGCATCGAGCTCCACGCTGTCGTGTGCATCTTAGGTAATGTTACATATGTTTCATCTGGATGTTGCATATGTTGCAATGGCTATACGCGTATGTTATAAGTGTGTTTTCTAAATGTTTCAGCTGTTTCATCTAGATGTTGCATGTTTTCATCTGGTTGTTGCATATGTTGTAAGTGTATATTTCAAATGTTTCACCTGTTTCAGACGTATGTTGCAAGTGTTTTATTTGGATGTTGCATATGCAGTGGTTATACATATATATTGCAAACGTATGTTTCAATCGTTTCAGCATGTTTCAATATGTTGTAGCAGGTGTGGTCAGTGTCCAAACGACCGAGCACTTCCTGGTCAAAGTGCATGTGCACATGCAAAGCGCCAGAGCGGGCCAGCACCCAACGAACACAGAACCTGGCGCCCCTGCACCACCAGGTGTGGTCCCCTATGGTGGAGCATGTGGCCGAGTCAACACATGGGTATATGTGCTGTGCTTCCTCCCTCTCTCTTGCATTTGGTCTCTCTCGCATGGGCATCGCTCTCGTATTGGGGCACACGCGTTGTGCTCTCTCTCGCTCGCATTGGGGTACGCGCGTTGTGTTCCCTCTCTCGCATTGCGGTATGCGCGCTGTGCTCCCTCTCTCACGCATGCAACTGGGCTGGCCCATGCACATACTCTCCCGGGCAGGCGCAACAGCAGGAGCAGTAGGAGGAGGCATGGAGCGCAATAGCATGCATGGACGTCCGGACGTGCGTGTCCATCCGGATGTTCGGGTGCTAGCATGGCCCTTTAACTAAATGTTTGAAGCCAGATGGATGTGCCCCACACAGGGAATGAATACAGATAGAAAAATATGTCTTCACAACCGTATAAAGATAAATTCTCTATATTATGGTAGAAAATAAATAAAAATAATAGCACAAGGATGACTAATTTTGTTAGTTGCAGGTGCTAAACATGAACTACTGATGTTTAGTGTAATAAAATTTCATTTGCCTGATGCTAAATTAGAACAAATTAGAACATTAAAGAACAGAATTAAAAAAAAAGAACATTAAAGAACAAAGTATCATATGCAATGGAGTTTTTGCAGAAGTGTCGTGTTTGATAGTAAGCGGATCTTACGAAGATGACGGTGCTGACAATCTCGTTGGTGAGAGCAAACTGCAGGCCACCTTCTCTCTGCAGCCTCAGGAGGACGCCGAGAAGGTCCTCCTCGTCTCGCACTGGCGTCGACATGGCTTCACGCTCCTGGATGATGCTCTGGATGATGCGGTACATGTTCCTCTGACACCTCCTCGCGTCCCTCGCGGCGGTGCTGAACCGCCGTACCAGCTGCGAGGACGGGTACAGGTCCGCCAGGTTGAACCCACCGGCGAGCCGCACCACTTCGTCCAGCTCGTGTATGTATTCATCCCGGTACTCGCATCGGTTGCCGACGACCGTGCGCGCGGCGACGTCGTTTATCATGCGGCAGATCCCTTCGGTGAGGTTGACGGCGGGCTGGCCATCGGCAGACTCCCGGGAGATGGAGCGGAGGAGGTTCGCCACCTCCTCTTCCCGGATGCTCCGGAACGTGAGCACGCGTCGCTGGCTGAAGAGCTCGAGCATACACAGCTTGCGGAGCTCACGCCACTGGGCGTTGTAGGGGGAGAAGATGATGTCCTTGCCGCCGCAGCTCAAGACATCGAAGGTGACGCTCAGGTTGCGGTCGCAGAAGGTGAGGTCGTGTGTCCTCATCACCTCCCTGGCGGCCTCGGCGGAGGAGACCACCAGCGTGGGCACGGCGCCGAAGCGGAGCATCATGAGGGGCCCGTAGGTGCCGGACATCTCGCGCAGCGCCCGGTGAGGCAGGTCGCTGAAGCGCGACAGGAAGAGGTGGTGCAGGCTGCCGATGAGCGGCAGCTGCCATGGCCCTGGTGGCAGCCGAAGCGCTGATGGTGGCTTCGTGCGCGATGATGTGACGTAGCTCCGGATGAGCTTGAGAAGGAGGGCGAGGAAGACGAAGGCCACAATATACAGGATCCTGATGTCCATTCTTTGCCAGGGGATGGGACAAGTTTGCAGCCAACTGCGTCTCGTCGACGACATCTCCAGGAGATGACACACATATAAATATACGGACTTGTGTTATCGGATGCAAAATAAGAACAATCATGTAGGTTGTACTAGTACTCATATATTTATACAGACTGAAATGTTGGTTATCCTTTTGGCCGGTTATCCTTTCACAATCATGGACATGGAGTAGATACTAGTACCATATTCCAAATTATAAGACGTTTTAACATTTTTAGATTCATAACTTTTGCTATGCACTAGATATATATTATGCCTAGATACATAGTAAAAACTATAAATCTGGAAATGACAAAACGTCTTATAATTTAGAATAGAGGAAGTAATATTTATGGTATATAATTAATATCATTAAAGATCAATGAATTTATTTTCATAATAAATTTATTCGGATATACAAATATTGTTATTATTTCTATAAATCTAGTCAAACTTATGATATGCAAACCACCAACAACAACAAATATTTAGAACATATTCCATTCGGCGTGTTGGTTATCTTTTGACTTTGGTGTCCTGAGTAGATATTTATTTTGCGCATGCCTCGCGCGAGCCTCCAAGATATTAATTCTGCATTTGTTTGTACATGCTGATGATAGCTATGTTGTGGTTAGATAATTGTATCTAGGCATAATATATATATATATATCTAGACGAAGTTGTGGCTAGATAATTGTGCATACCAGCATGTCTGGTAGAACCGTCCAAATTATAGCAATTTACAGTTCAAAAAATTATAGCAATTCAGGTGCACCTCGCATTGTTCTTCCAACTTCAGACTGGTAATCCCGATAGCCCATTAGGTGTCTTTAGGGATCCTCAATCATCCACTTTTCATAACTTATAAATGTACAATAGGATTTAGACTAATCAGACCCATAATTCTCGATTTGGGTAGTCCCCTATTTCAATACTACTTCCTCCGTTCTAAATTATAAGACATTTTGGTTTTTCTAGATTCATAGTTTTTGCTACGCATCTAGATATATATTATGTCTAGATATATAGCAAAAGTTATAAATCTAGAAATGTCAAAACGCCTTATAATTTGGGATGAAGGAAGTGCCTATTTGTTTGTTCCAGCAACGCTACCTAAAACAAGCCACCTAAACTCATCCTAGCAAAGAATGACATGTGGGTTCCGCTTGTCATCCTCTTCCTCATGTTGTCTTCTCGGCCAGCTCCAACACCGGTAGGTGCTCTGGCCGCGGGCCACCGGTGTGGGGGAGGGAGGCCGGCATCCAGCCACAGGCATGGGGGAGGGAGGCCGGAGGCCGGCATCCAGCCACAGGCGTGGGGGAGGGAGGCCGGCATCTAGCCGTGGGAGTGGGGGCCGAGTGGGAGGCCATCATCGCACCCAGATACAGAGTCGCATCGTCGTATCGGACAGAGCGGAGGCCGCTGACGGACTCCACGCCGGGCAGGGCCGCGTCGTCAAGGAACAAGGCGGTGCCGGGCGGAAGGAAGGCCACCGGCGGACTCCGCGCCGGGCTGCCGGCGTCGGACATAGCTCCCGTGTAACACCCCTTGTGTTACGAGCTTGCTTAGCACCAAGATTAAGACCTAAAAGAGATTAGCAAAACAAGTTCGTTGGTTTTAAGAATTTAAAACTCATATGAAATGATAAACAAATCCTATGTGACTCACTTTTGTGGTTGAGAAAAATCAAAATAAATATTGTAAGTTAGTTTACTTAGTGCATAAAGGTGCTAATAAAAATCCTAACAAAAAGGATAAAATAAGTAGTTTTAACCGTTTAAAGTACTATTTTTGGTGAATTATATTGAGCTAAATAAATAAATAGTGCTTAAATATTTTATTCTTATGGGTTGGTATGAAGTTGTGTAACACCCGAAAATTTTGCATCTTTTCAAAATAGATGAAATTGATTTATTTATGTATTTGTGTGAGCATTTAATTTAGGGAAATAATAATTTTTGTGAAATTAAAAGCAAATATAAGGGTAGACACATGTTTATGCACTCATGTTGTTGCATATTTTTTTTATGTGATGAGTGGTTTTGACTGAGTTTAAAAAGGAATTCAAAATCTTTTTGAAACAGAAATTCAAAATGGTCTTATAAAAACATTTCTCCTTGATCTCCCCCCCTTTCTCTTGGCTTTTGGCCCGCTCCGCCATTGGCCCATTCCAACCGACCGGCCTCTCTCTCTCTCTTGCTTCCCTCGCAGGCCCGCGCACGCATCATCTTGGGCCGGCCCAGCAACGGCCGAAGCCGCAGCGCACTCTTCCCCTTCGCCTTGGCACGCTGACCGCTGGGCCCCACGCTCTCCATCGCTGACATGCGGGACCCGGCGCTACAGTGTCGTCCCCAACCTCCCGCCGAATCGGGCGGAGTCGCCCTCATCCCCTCGCTGCCGAGCCAAGCCGCGCAACTGACTCCCTCTTCTCCGCAGTTCGGCCCGTTTTCAACGCCAATCCGCGCTATAAAGCTCACCGCACCACTCTACACACCCCATTCTCCATCTCAACGCCACCAGACAAGCTCGCAGCCGTCGCAAACCCTAGCTCGAGCCGCTAAGCTCTGGTTCCATCTTCTCGTCATCTCGCCGCCTCTATTTTCATCTGTGGTGAGACCCCTCGGCATCCTCTTTCTTCCCATGCAGTTACCACATCGAACCGAGGCTGTTGTGGCCATTTTCACATGCGCCGGTGAGCTCTCCTCGCCGCTGACGATGGCAAGCACCGCGCGGGTTTTTCCTGGACGCGAAAATGGCACGGGCGAGATCGCCTTCGCCCCCGCATCATCACCATGTTTTTAGTAGGTCAAACCATGGTCGCTAGGGCCTTTTTCAATTGTGCCGGCGAGCTCAGTCGCCGCCAACAATGGAGGGCCGCTGTGGCGGTCATCTTCTCTGGCCGGACGCGCCGCCCCCTCTCCATCTTCTATTTTGGGCCGTTCGTCTTGGATCCGACGGTCGTGAGCGCCCCGTACCCCTTCGGTGGACAATTCGTAAAGAGCCCCTCGGGTTTTTAGTATTAGAACCCGCCGTCCTCGGCCGGATTCAAGAAAATCCGATTTTCACAATTTATTTTAATTCGTAAATAGTTCGCGATATTTACGGTTTTGCCATCCAGTTCATATTTTCATCATATCTTTCTCGTTTTAACTCCAAATTGATCCGTTCAAGTTGCGTTAGGATCGTAGCGACATAATCTACATAATTATCCTACTGCTAGTCATGTTACTCGCTGTTAAATTTCATGGTTAGATTAAATCTATTAAAAATGTTATAGGAAGTCTTAATTAATTCATAACTTGTTCATTCTAGCTCCGATTTATGTGATTTTCGTGTCTGTGTGATCGTAGATGATGTAGTAGGTTCACTTTATAAACCTTTTATGTTGATTTACCTCTGTTGGTGTACTGTTCTAATTTATAGTTCTTGTTTGCTTTGCATGATTGAACTTGGAATGCGTGTTGTTGCCTGTTGATCGAGTATAGACGGTGAGTACTACACCGGTGACTAAGAGTATTACTGTGATAACCAGGAGCAGCAGGAGCAATACGAGCAAGGCAAGTATAATATGGGAAATTCCTTGTTGTCCTATTCACCTTTTAATTAAAAGTCATGTGCATGTGTCAATTTGATAACCGTAAGGACATCCTAGCCTCTGTTATCCTGTGATCTTGTCACCGATGGGTCAATTATGCATATGGGTAATTGCTAGCGCTCCAACTAATTATATACTTGACCTGAACGATGACTAATGATTATATGCAACACTTGTTAAAATTTGCTTCTACTAACTGAACTTAGGGCGAGCGAGCTCTTGTTTATCATGATGCTCCGGCCCTACCTAAGGACTTATTCATTGGCAAAAACTGGGATATACAGTACAACTATGGGGGCCACATGGCTCTGGCTTTAGTCAAGTATGAAGACCTTTTCTAGCATGTTAGAGGTTACCCGAAAGGGCACAAAAGGGGTCTGACGACTCGGGTATAGATTGGCTCCTGTCCCTATGTGTATAGGCTGCGTGTCTTTGTACCATTTGGGAAGGAGGGATCTACACCTGCTTGCCACTGAAACCTAGCGGCCCTAACATGTTAGACGAACTTTTGAAAGGCTTCATAGTGAACCCTGCCGACCTTCCTTGGTAGTGGGTCAAGAGGCCGATCACCTCGGGCGAAAGGGCAATTCACGACTCACAGTGAAAGTATACACCTTTGCACAGAGTTTAAATAAACCGTTATAACAGTCGTGCCCACGAACACGGGCGGCCCGGAAAACTAATGAAATAGTTGATCACTTGTTGATGATGTTTATAATGATGAGGTACTCATAATATTCACTTATTCATGTATATGAACTTGGGGTTGAGCATAATCAAACCTAACTAATGCTAAAATGTTGACTTACTTAAAGCAAACCACAGTACAACCCGTGTCAGCCTTTGAGCCTCATGAACCCCTTATTATCTTGTTAAGTACGACATGTACTTACGCTTGTTTACTTCCTCATCTCCCACCCCGATCGGTGCCCCGGTGTGAGCATCCCGACACCCCGACATCTGCGCCTTGCACCTGGCACTGGCACGCCCGCGCAACCGCCTCCACGCATCGGCGCAGCCATGCTGCCGTTGCCCCCACAAGCCTGCAACCAACAACGATCACACGCAACTCCATCATTTCCTACCTACTGCCATGGCTAAGCTCCAACTTATTCTTTCACCTTTTAAATATCTTGTTGATACATGTTTCACTTAGACAAGTATATTGCATCAATGCATATCATTTAGGTTCACTGGTGGTTGCTGGATCAACTGAGGGACCTAGAGTTAACCAAAAGATGTTGTCATGGTGGCCATCCTGAATATTGGAATACTAACTTTTTATTATGCTATTTACCCAGGCAAGCCCTGGTGCATAACCCCTATTATTATGTACTTTATTTTATGCTTATGCTTTAAGTTTTAAAGAGTTGAATGAAACCCACTTGCATATATATATATCCTTGTCCTATGAGTCTTACTAGTATGGCAGGATCGTGTAGATTGTTATGCTTAGGACCTCGGTAGAAGTCGAGTGATTACCTGTCACTCGCGAGAGATAGGAAAGATATTATTTTTATTATTACTATGTACTATCACATGGAATATATATATACATACATATATATATGGATAATAATTGGAGACCGGGCGGAACTGTACTTTGGATTTGGATTTGGACTTGGTTAGGCAACCGAGCGAGGCTCGGGTTGCATTTGTCTCGCCTGTGTCGATTGAGGACCGTCCGTTGTTATGGATGGTAGTCAGGTCACAGATTTATTATCCTGAGCATATACTTGCTTATGGGAGCGAAAAAACTTGTTACTCTCTTGTCATGAGTTATGGCTCTTTCCAGGCCGACTTTTAGGGGTGGTATTAGGTGGAGGTCTAAACACCATACTGAGACCGGGTCTCAAGTGTTAGGAGCTTGGAGTCCAAGTTTGGACGGGGACTTGGACCCCTTGACAGGAGTGGAACGGGTTGGTCTTGTTTATGCCTGGGGTACAAGCGAGCCGTGTGTTTCGGGGTATCCAGATGGGATTTATTGATTCATGAATCACTGTTTATATGAGACAGTACCGACTTAACTATGATCTAGCACCGTAGTAAGAACTGGAATGTGAAAGAGGATAAATTGGTTCTGATTGCTTACCACATGCTTGAAAGTAGCACAAGTGCTTATATAGAATGGTCAATTAATGAACTAATGAGGACTGCTAATGAAATTTAATATAAGGATGCACTTTTAGTAAGGCTTCCTGCAGATGCAATAATCTACTAGCCAGATAGCCTTGCATATCCTTGGAGTCTCTTATTTGCTCCTATTGGGTAAGTCTTGCGAGTACAATTGAGTACTCAGGGTTTGTTCTACCCTGTTGCAGGTGACAGATGATTGTTGAGCTGACACTTGTGTGTGAAAACCTTTTGGTGGGCTCAACGAGGATTTTCTTTACGTTGCGGACCTAGAGTTCTTTATAGCTTTCACAAAAGATTTTACAAAGAAAATACTTGCAATCTGTCATCATTTTATGAATAAAAATGCTCATCATATTAATGTTTAAACTTGTCATTAAAAGAATTTTATTTCCACTGAAAGCTCTGATAATATTGTATATTCCACTGTTATGATTAATTGGTGCAATCTCTGATGTTGTATTAACAATGATGTAAGAAATGACTAAGAATGTTGTAAGCTTTATCCTCTCATTTATGATCCTGATGGAAAAATATGGATTTTTGAGTTCTCCTTTGCAGACTGTATAGTTAGTGCACTCTCTTGGATACTTAGTGTCTAATAGAAGACAAGTACTCGTGGGAGGGCATTAGATTAGGCGGTTCTACCACATCCCGCGTCGAGCAGGCTGCACCGTGGTAGGCCGTTGGCGTCAGGAAAGACCTCCGCACTGGCTAGGAAGGGCCGGCGTCGGGGCAGGGCCGCCGCGTCTGCCCAGGAATCGCCGACGCCGGGGCTCACATGCTCGTGCGCGGAGAAGGAAGAAGGGGAAAATTTTTGGATAGTCGAGTAGGCGGCCAATAGGAATGGGTAGTGGGAAGGAAAAGTAGGAGGCCAATAAATATGGGGTGTAGTAGGAGTCTGATGGAGCCGGTTCTTTTTGACCCGCACCATTCAAATTGGAAGTACGGAGTCAAGCAGGGGGTGTCGTTGGAGATGCTTTTAACGCGGGATATCTCAACTCAGGCATTAAAAAAAATAATTGCATAAACAATTATATGTTATAGCAAAAGCAATTATATGTTATAGCAAAAGCGGAAGCATTACAAACATAAATTATACGTACCATTGTTTAACTACTTCCAACGTTAAGAGCATCTCCTTGACTTACCCATAACTATTTCGATCCATGAGTATGGAGTCAAAATTTTTGTATAAATATTATTTATTTTATTATAACTTATTTTATCGCTAGAAATACTTTAATAATAATTTATTTATTTATTTTATTATTTAGATAAAAATTTTGAATAAAATAAATGGTAAAAAAGTCTAAAAGTCAAACCAACAGTATTTTTAATGGGACGGAGAGAGTAATGCATATTAAATAAGACATGACTCGTGCATACAATCATTTGAATATAAACAAGAGATCTGAGACTTGCCTGACCCTGTGGTGGTTCAGACTCCTCGATTTAATTTATCTGGTTTATGGGTCAACAAATACTCCCTCCTCCACGTACAACCACCTCAGATGGCCCCTTGTGAAGAAACTCTGTTCTCAGGTGCGGGTTACACGTACGATGAAGAGTGCAAAACTTCATTCCGAACAACTTAGACATGTGCTGATTAGTTTAGCCATAAGCTCATTATTAGTTTAGATATAAGATCTATATTTATACGTGCCTGCACCGAGGGACGCTACCTAACCAGCAAGTTCTTCCGGACATCTCTCGCAGTGCCTGCCCGGCAGCCGGCAGGCGGCAGGTCGCTAGCTGAAGCGTGACAGGACGAGGTGGACAGGTGGTGCACGTAGGTACGCTGCCGATGATGAGCGGCACCCTGGCGGGCAGCGGGGCAGGCCAAACGCTGGGGGCTTTGTGCTGTGCGTGAAGATGTGGTCACCGTGATGTCGATCCATTATACAGAGTATTAATTGTTGCTAGGTAGTGACGGGACAAATGTGCAGCCAACTATATGACGACAAAATCTCAAGGAGCTGACACAGATATAAGTATGGCCCTTGTTTAGTTCCCAAATCCAACCCCAAATTCCACTATGCAAAAAGAAGATTCCCCGTCACATCAAAATGTCGGCACATGCATGGAGTACTAAATGTAGATGAAATTAAAAACTAATTGCACAGTTTTGTTGTACTTTGCGAGACGAACATTTTGAGCCTAATTAGTCAAAGTTTGGACAATTTTTACCAAATAAAAACAAAAGTTGCTACAGTACGACGTGACCTACACTATTCCAACTTCTCCTCCCAATTCCAACATCTAAACAAGGCCATGGAGTAGAGTGATCGGACTCTAAAAAATAATCACGGTGACCACATCAATGTGAAACCGAATAAATCTTCTCCATCGTTAACAAGGATCTTTTCCATCGTTGTGTTTGATATTCCCACGCAACTACAGTACAGGTTGTCACTGGCGTCGGTCCACGTATGTGCGCGTGCACGTCGCCTTCGTTCAAGATAATGATTTTGTATTGTTTGTATATACGCTTATAAGACAGCGATAGGCAACGGAACATATATAGGAGTACACACGAAGCAAAGGCGATGCATGCAGCATATATAGGAGTACACACGGAACATATATAGCTACGTGTTGTGCCCGGAACAGCTGACCGGCCCTATGATTTTTACCAAATCCTATACAAAATTACTATTCAACAGTAGATTTAAGTCATGATTTAGTACAGCTGACCCCGACAATTTTGGTTGCTAGCTCCGCCTCTGGCGGGCAGCGGTGACACGTTGGAAGGAGAAAGATGACAGTGAAGGGGAAAAAAAATCTAGTGTTCTCAGTAGCCAAACACCCGGGCGACGGCAGATCCTAATAATAACAACAACATATCCAAAGTATCGAGGCGCTGCTGTGTTTGTTATTCCCATCCTACAGGTAATCCTTTATCCTTGGTATCCACGAGATTTGGTGTCATCGTACTATATATATATATATATATATATATATATATATATATATATATATATATATATATATATATATATATATATATATATATATATATATATATATATATATATATATAGTACGATGATAAGACAGCGGAACAGACGAAAAAAATACTATTTTATGATTTAGGCACCAACATAAGTTGTCGCTCTCTATTTTTCTGGCATAGCTGGAGTTGGCTTCGTCTGCTACAATGCGGAGAGTGACACCAGAATCTTTCTCTCTCATCTTTTGGGCACCACTCAAGTATACATTGTGGAGGGCCTCAGGTTCTCACGGGGGAATATCCTCTAATCTTTGCACCGGTAGTTACTCCCTCCGTTCAAAAAAGAATGCAACTATGAGTTGTTGGTTCGTATTTGATCAAATTTATAATGAATTGTATTCGCATTTACAGCTTCAAATCAATTAATTATGAAAATATATTTCATAACTATCTAATAGTATTTATTTGATATTACAAATATTACTATTTTTTATCTATAATTGGTCAAACTTATAAGATACTAAAACATGATAAGAAAGTATTGTGCTAGAACTATCTTCTTTCTTGGCAGAGGGAGTATGAGGGTGTTTGGCTCGCGGCCACACCTTGCCCGCCTAAGCTTCAACGAGCTATGGAGCCAAGGAAGTGGTTTGGTTCAGCTTTTAGCAGTGGCAGCCACAAGTCTCTGCTCCTGTCGTTTTCCTCCTCCTACTCGTCGTTTAACGTGTGGCGAGTGTGTGTGGCACAAATTCTGAGCGCCACCAGATGCGTGGCCGCTGCACCAGGCGTGGCTGTGGCGCGTGTGGCGTGGCTAACGCTGGCTGTGAAGCAGCCCCTGCATGCTACGGTGCCCAACTTTTCATAGCTAGCGGTCACGAGCGCCGCAGCACATTGCACATATATCTGCTCTTCTTTCTCTCAGCCTAAAACTTTTGCGCCACTTTAGAAACATAGCTGTCATAAGACGTAACATCATTTATATTAAGGCATCTCCAGTTGCTCCTCTTTAATTTCTCTTATCCTATAAATGTATAGGGGGAATCAAAGGATAGCTGCTCCAGTAGTTCCCTATAATCAATCTCCTATAACTTCAGTTTCTCTCCCCTTTCGCATATATTTTTCTTCTCCAAATTCTATTTCAACATCATAATAATTCAAAGTCACGGCCATACTTAATTGAAAAACGTTTCAAATATGTAATGTGAAATTCCAATTTAAATTGAATTCAAAATTCAAACATAACATGTCAAGGTCCAAAAATCACCAAATAATTTGCATAAACACGTTGACACTCATGATCAATGCAAATGCATTGCAAACTAAGCGTTTAGCTGATTAGGTTTCTTGCAGTGAAACATGTTCGTCCAGATTTAAGTTTTGGGTGCTCGTATTTTCCTAGATTTATTAAAGAATCTAATGACAATATTTTTTGCAATAATCGTACTCATTTGAACAAGGCTTCATCCATCATTCTACCAAATTTTGGTGTTAACAGTATTAAACTTCTTTAAAACACATTAATACCACTTGACACATACTAATCACTACTACAGATTGACCTATCACCAACACCTTTATCACTACCGGTATCGTTAAAACCGTTGGTGATAGCTATCACCACGAACTGTTGGTGATGAGAGTATCACTGTTAGTTTGTAAGAACGTGCGAGTTGATAACTATCACCGCCGCTTTGTCTTACCAACCGGCGGTGATAGTCTATCATCACAGATGTTTTGCACCACCAACTGGCGGTGATAATGTGCTCCTCATCACTACCGCCTCGCCATATGAACCAGCGATGAAGATATTTTCACCGTCAGCTTGTTGTATGATACAACGGTGATAACTATGCTGCACTATAAATAAATTCATAACTTTTTTAAATAAAGTCAGATGAAAACAAACTTTATATAAAAGTTGTATACCTCGACGAGATCGACAACTTTGTAGTTGATGATTTTTTTATTTGAAACCATTTATGGTCCCAGAATTCTGTTTGAAGCACTCAAATTTTGAAATTTAAATTTTTCGAATTGTACAAACGACCTTAGATGGAAAAGTGACCAAAACCAAAGTTGTAGATCTCGATGAGATATACAACTTTGTAGTTAACAACTATTTCATTAGAAATCATTTATAGTCTCAAATTTATATCTGAAGTTTTAAAATTTTAAAAACCAAAATTTTCAAACAACCTTGATAGAAAATCGACCAAAACCAAAGTTGTAGATCTCGATGAGAATAATAACTTTGTAGTTGATGAGTTTTTTATTTAAAATCATTTGAGGTCCCAAAAAGTCTGACTGAAGTTTTGACGTTTTGAAATTTAAATTTGTTAAACGACTTCAGCCGGCGAAACAACCAAAATCAAAGTTGTAGATCTCGATTAGAAAAACAAATTTGTAGTTTATAACTTTTTCATCTGAAGCCGTTTAAGGTTCTAAATATTTATTTTAAATCCTGAAAAGTGAATACTAGGGGAATGTATATGTTGTATAGACACAAGTAGGGGTGAAGTGGTTAGAGGAGGAAATGGCAAAGGTCTCATATTCGAATCCTAGCACCGCGTACCATGAAAAATAGCATGAAGTTGGAGCTAGAGCAACTTCTCGGTACCATGAAGCTGGAGCTAGAGGGCTTCCATAGATTGAAACAAAATTTTTGCTACTTTTTTGGTCCGTTTTTGGGAATTTTAAAAATTCAAATCACCGCCGGCTGGATACGAACTAACTGTGATAAGCTATTATCACTGTCGGTTGCAAACCACCTGTGATGAGAATGTCATCACCACCGATAACTTACTGCCAAGACCGAAAAGCGCTAGTGATGGGCTTTATAAACCGCTTGTGATAGGTCTGAATGTAGCAGTGAATCATACACTAATAACATCATTATCTAAATAAGCACTTACATCGAGCGAGTCTGGCTCCCTAGAAACGCCTAAAATTTGCATATCTGTAGAGCCAGATTTGAGAGGCCTATTTTGCATCTCGCAAGCCAAATCCAAAAGGTAGTACAGGAAACCAAACAACAAACAACAGAAACGTACATCTCACCAGTCTATTGAGAAATTTGCACCCCACTAGTATGGCTGGGCTATATAAAACCAACCAATCACACCCTAAGTAATGGTGTTTGACATACCTATCTTTTCACTCCTCTATAGTACCCATCCCCTTTGCCTTTGACAGCATCAACCCCCTTGCCAAGGCCACCCCCTTGATGTCAATAGCACCAGAGATCCAACAAGATGCTCGCATGGCCCAACCGCAACCCGCGATGGTTGTGGCAGCATGGATCTGAGCTCGCGAGGCCCTCACCAAATCTCGTCTGAAGCAAGGTCGACGGCGGCGCTTAGGCCAAATCTAGTCAACGACGGACGCGAGTAAGGTCAGCGTCAGGAGTTGCGGGCAATGTCGATGGTGACGCTCTGGTGAACTTTGGTTGACGGCAATCACGGGTGAGCTCAGATCAGGCGGTGCTCCGACGAGTGGCGCTTGCGTGTAGGGTTATGGCTACACTACATGGATGGAGCCATGTCCGCACAACGAGGATGGAGTCAATCGAGAAAGGGCGACGTGTGGGCAGGGACGACAACGGGTTTGTACCCAATAGGTATCACCCACCCATACATATGCCTATCAAAAAGTTTTGTGCTCACGAAGGAATCCATGCCCATATGTGGGTGCAATTTTGTACCCAGACCTGTGTCCATGCGGTAGCACGTACCCATTGATTACCCTTGCCCGAGAAAACATAACACATACATTAAATTATGACTATATGAAACAATAGAACCACAAACATATAACAAACTGTAATAGAAAAATGATACATTTCGCCCCTTCTTATACAACACCAGTGAAAGGTCCTTGTTTGGTTTTGGTAATTGAGTGACAACTTAGGTGGACTAATTGTGTTTTATGTGAGATACACAGGTGATTAGTCCACAGATACATGTGTGTGAGCAACATATGCCATGGAGGTGGAAATGGCTTGGAGATGTTGCAAAGCTTGCACAAGTGATGATGGAGGAGCTTATTGCACGTGAGACAAGACATTGAGTCATGTGACTAAGGTAGAGAAGATCAAGATGAGGCTTGGCTCGATGGATCAGTTGTAAGTGTGAAGGGCAAGTTGGAGGCTTTGAAGCGAGGGACCGCGTGTGATGGTGAAGCTTGAGCAAGACTTGGCGTTGATGGACCAACGCAACGGTGAAGAACAAGTGAGGTCAAGATCGATGAACTGATATGGTCACGTGATGATATGAAGTGGATCATATCATTTGGTGATTGGTTGGTGCATGTGTTGCATCAACATCGAAGGAGATGGAATGGAATGCACAAGGCAAAGGTATAATCTAGGGTATTTCATTTCACCGGTCAAAGGTTGTGATGTGAACTAGGGTTCCTGATCTTCTGAAAAGTTTTGATAACTCTCGATTTGGTGGAGTCACGACATAATTTGATTCGGCTTCCGAACAACTCGGCTCTGAACCCCGCAATCACAGCACCATGACCCCTCTGGTTATCGACCAGCGTTGCACGGTCGACCTTGCCAAGAAGGCTAAGTCCTTACCTGCGAATCGAGAACACACGCAACAACACAAAGGAATGCAACCAAATTACAGATGAATGATTAATCTCACAAAGTTGAGGTCTCACAAACCGACGGTGGCGGTGAAACTGTTGTCAACAGCAAAACCCAACCATAATATAGGCGGCGACTATTGATTATATAGCATAAGGGACATCCAAGGACCCCTATTCACGTCCCTGGGGAGCGCCGACACGTTACAAGGCCCAAACGGCCCAAAAGACGGCGACATGGCACCCTGACAGATTCTGGATGGTGACTTGTTTCGATGATTCCTGTTGATTACGAACAGATTTTGACGTGGGACCACTTGGGTTAGCTTTCTTATCAAATAAGCTTTCCATCCATATATGGATCATCGAAAACGGAGTCCGGACGCGTCCTGGGTGACTAGTTCAAGGCAGACTGGTCCTGAACTGCGAGACAGACTCGAACTCAACTTGGTTTGGTCCTCCATCTTTATCCGGACGCCCTCGCTGGTCCTCCACGCCTCCAAGCCCTCCTCCATGTGTCTCTTGGACCTCTCCTTCATTCCTAAGCATAATATAATCATTAGGTAGCAATCTATTCTCAAAATCATATAAAGAGTTACTTAGGAACGAGCTCACCTCTAAATTTAATTGACGCGCGCGAGCTCTAGTGATTGGACCTTGAATGTCCAGCAGTAGATCATTGTGTGTATGTGAAGGAGTGATGTCCTCATCATCCTCCCCCTCTTGAATTGGAGTCGTCCTCGACACCAACTCATCTTCATCTCCCAAGTATGGCTTCAAATCTGAAATGTTAAAGGTGGGACTAACCCTAAATTCGGGGGATAACTCAAGCTTATATGCATTATCATTAATCTTCTCAACAATTTTAAATGGACCATCAGCTCTAGGCATCAACTTAGACTTTATCAAATCTGGAAATCTATCCTTTCTCAAGTGCAACCAAACCAAATCACTCGGTTCAAGCTTAACTTCTTGTCTACCTTTACTACCAGCAATTCTATACTTTTCAGTCATTTTTTCAATGTTGTGCTTAGTTGTTTCATGCATTTGCAAAATAAAATCAGCACGTTCCTTAGCATCAACATGAATTCTTTCACTAGTAGGCAGAGGCAAAATATCAATTGGAGCACGGGGATTGAATCCATACACTACCTGAAAAGGACTTACCTTGGTGGTAGAATGTGTTGCCCGATTGTAAGCAAACTCCACATGAGACAAATATTATTCCCATATCTTCAAATTTTTCTTTAGAATAGCTCTCAAAATGGCACCCAAAGTGCGGTTAACTACCTCTGTTTGCCTATCGGTTTGTGGGTGACAAGTTGTAGAAAACAACAGTTTTATACCCAACTTATTCCATAGAGTGCGCCAAAAGTGACTCAGAAATTTAGCGTCACGATCTGAAACAATAGTAGAAGTCATACCATGCAAATGAACAATCTCTTTGAAAAAGAGGTCAGCAATATGAACAGCATCATCACTTTTATGACATGGTATAAAGTGTGCCATCTTAGAAAATCGATCCACCACAACAAAAATGCTATCCCTCCCCCTCTTAGTCTTAGGCAATCCCAAAACAAAGTCCATAGAAATATCTGTCCAAGGAATAGAAGGAACAGGAAGAGGCATATACAAACCATGTGGATTCAAGCGAGACTTAGCTTTTTTACATGTGGTACAGCGTGCCACGAATCGCTCAACATCTCTCTTCATCTTTGGCCAAAAGAAGTGTGTGGCCAAAACATCCTCCATCTTCTTAGCACCAAAATGTCCCATCAACCCTCCTCCATGCGCTTCCTGCATCAACAAAAGATGAACGGATCCTACTGGAATGCATAGGCGGTTAGCTCTAAACACAAATTCATCATTGACCACAAACTTGTTCCATGAACATCCCCCTTTGCAATTCAGCAACACATCTTTAAAATCAGATCAAGCGCATATTGTTCTTTTATTGTTTCAAGTCCAAAAATTCTACATTCAAGTTGGGACAGCAAAGTGTATCACCTAGACAAAGCATCTGCAATCACATTATCCTTTCCTTTCTTGTATTTGAAAACATAAGGAAAAGATTCAATAAATTCAACCCACTTAGCATGTCTACGATTCAGATTATGTTGTGAACGAAGATACTTAAGCGATTCATGATCCGAATGAATAACAAATTCTTTAGGCCACAAATAATGACGCCACGTTGAAAGTCCTATGTTTGGTGTTGGTAATTAGTGACAATGCCTAAGTACTAATCCTATGCCTAAGTTGTATGTAGCATATGAGGATTAGTACATTCCAAGGTTGGTGGCAAGATGGACATGGTGATCATGATGGCCACACTTGGATTTGGACGCGACCCTACGTGATCAAGGCAAAGGTATATGCTTAAGGGTTGTATTTTAGTAACCAAGACACCTAGTGGGTGTGGTTACATTATAGGATAGATAGCCGTACTATAAAGAGGGGAATGACGCGGCTATTGAACTCCTAAGTGCCTCTAGGTGTGCATTTCATAATCATATGCATTTGGATAGAACTAATAACGCCTCGAAAAATGATTGTGAAAATGCTAACACACATGCACATGGTGATGATCACTTGGTGATGTTAGCACATTTGCGATGGCGTTGGAGTTTAAGCGGTAGAGAGGGTTTGGGGTCCTCTCTCCCTCCCGCCGAGCGTGCGAGCGCGGGATTCAGGCGATTTCGGGGAAATGAAATGCCTATTTTCCACTACGCCGGAAGTCGGAAATCAAACGGAATTCAAACGAAAGCGAACGGAGGTCACAGTGGTGACCGGACGCTGCACCGGATGCTGCACCGGACGCTGCACCGGACGCGGTCACTGTTTGACCGGACGCGACCGGTCAGTGTCCAGTGTCTGCGCGGTTTTCAGTTGTTCGATCGGACGCGAGGCGCGTCCGGTCACAGGCGACCGGACGCGTCCGGTCGTCCAGGGAGCTTACTGGACTCCGACCGGACGCGGGCACTGTGGCGTCTGGTCACTTCAAACAGCGCGTCCGGTCGCTGTTTTGTTGCGCGTGGCTCAGGGTTGACCGGCGCGTCCGGTCAGTCACGGGACCGGAGCGTCCGGTCGTGACCAGCGCGTCCGGTCGTTGCGACCGGCGCGTCCGGTCAGTGTTTCAAAAACTAGCCGTTGCGCGACCGGCGCGTCCGGTCAGTCGGACCAGCGCGTCCGGTCAGCGCGACTGCTGCTGATTTCAGTTTCTAACGGCTATATTCGAAGGGGTACGTCTATAAATACTCGTTGGCCGGCTCAAGGCTCTAACTCTTGGACATTTAACATACTTGTGAGCACTTTGAGCTAAGCAACTCCCCTCCCACTCATCTCTCTTGCTTCTTTGCATATTCGAAGTGAGATTGAGTGATCCAAGTGCATTTGCATTGTGAGATTGCATCTAGTTGGCACTTGGTGGTTGATTTGCTGCGGGATTCTTGTTTCTCTTGGTGGTTGCCGCCACCTAGACGGCTTGGAGCAGCTTGGAGGCGTTGGCAAGAGTTGGTGATTATTCTTGGCCACCTCCGGTAATTGTGAGGGGTTTGTGCCTACCTCGGCGAAGCGCCAAAGGCAACATTAGTGGATTGTTCGTGTCATTTGTAACCTTTTGCCATTTGGTAGGTTCTTGTGGTGCCTTTTGAGAGGCTCGGTGTGAGACCGATTAGCCACCGAACCACGTGGTGAAGAGGGACACAACGGGGACTAGCGTGCCGGCAAGCACGTGAACCTCGGGATAAATCTTTGTGTCATCATTCTTATTGTGATTGATCGATCCCGGTGGTTGTGTATTGTGGAATTCATCTCTTGATCATATCGTTTGGTTGGCTCAATACTTCGCCCCTCGGTGATACCCTTCTAACTCTCTCTTGTATTAATTTCTTAGTTACTTTGCTAGAGTAGCTCTTTTGTGTAGCTTGCTAGTTGTAGTTTCCTTCTCGGTTTGACTTGTGCGGTTGAGTGCCAATATACTAGAATTGTGATTTGGATAGGTGGCTTGCAAACACCCCATAGGCTAAGCAAAACTCGCATCTCGCTATTTGTTGTATTGATAAACTTGTTTAGCTTGTCTTTGTAGAAATTTTTAAAAGGCTATTCACCCCCCCCTCTAGCCATCAAGACCTTTCACACGTCTCTAAAGAACGTACAAGAGCATACAATTCCTTATCATACGTGGAGTAATTTAAAATAGGGCTATGCAATTTTTCGCTAAAGTATGCAATGGGCTTACCATCTTGCATCAAAATACCTCCAATGCCAACTCTACTAGCATCACATTCTAGCTCAAAAGTCTTACCAAAATTTGAAAGTTGCAGCAATGGTGCGTGTGTAAGCTTGTCCTTCAAAGTGTCTAAGGACTCCTCTTGTGCCCTTCCCCAATGAAACACCACACCCTTCTTTGTCAACTCTTTAGATGATGAGGACATCAATCCTTCACATACACACAATGATTCACTGCCGGACATTCAAGGTCCAATCACTAGAGCTCGTGCGCGTCAATTAAATTTAGAGGTGAGCTCGTTCCTAAGTAACTCTTTATATGATTTTGAGAATAGATTGCTACCTAATGATTATATTGTGCTTAGAAATGAAGGAGAGGTCCAGGAGACATATGAAGGAGGTCTTGGAGGCGTGTAGGACCAACAAGGGCGCCCGGATAAAGATGGAGGACCAAACCAAGTTGAGTTCAAGTCTGCCTCGCAGTTCAGGACCAATCTGCCTTGAACTGGTCACCCAGGACACGTCCGGACTCCGTTTTCGATGATCCATATATGAATGGAAAGATTATTTGATAAGAAAGCCAACCCAAGTGGTCCCACATCAAAATATGTTTGGAATCAACAGGAATCGTTGAAACAATTCACCATCCAGAATCTGTCAGGGCGCTGTGTCGCCATCTTTTGGGCCGTTTGGGCCTTGTAACGTGTCGACGCTCCCCAAGGACGCGAATAGGGGTCCTTAGACGTCCCTTAGGCTATATAATCAATAGTCGCCGCCTAGATTAGGGTTGGGTTTTGCTTAGATTATTCTATTGATAACAGTTTCGCCGCCGCCGTCGGTTTGTGAGACCCCAACTTTATGAGATTAATCATTCATCTGCAATTTGGTTGCATTCCTTTGTGTTCTTGCATGTGTTCTCGATTCGTAGGCAAGGACTTAGCCTTCTTGGCGAGATCGACCATGCAACGTCGGTCGATAACCAGATGGGTCGTGGTGCTGTGATTGCGGGGTTCAGAGCCGAGTTGTTCGAAAGCCGAATCGAATTGTGTCGTGACTCCACCAAATCAAGAGTTATCAGAACTTTTCGGAAGATCGGGAACCCTAGTTCACATCAATTGGTATCAGAGCTGGGCCCTTGTTTAAGGGGGTGGAATGATGAGGACATCCTTCACTATTAACCGCTGGCAAAGACGCAACAAAAAAGGGCCAAGTGGCCTAGTTATAGTCAGGCGGCGACCGTGTGAGCCTCTGAATAATCCCGCCTTGCTTAGCTTGAGAGGAGGAAGCCACCTTAAAAGAGAGAGTCACCCTTCCCCTATCGGACTAGTCTTTTAGGGACATTGGGCCTTCCCCCGAGTGGGTGTGCATAAGAACTGTTGGGGTCCGGGCAACCTTAATTTATTGGGCCTCGGCCAACCCCACCTGGGCCGGATGTATCAGGTTGTGTAGAGAAGTGCATGATCGGGTTTAGGATAGATGACCGTACTATCAAGAGGGGCAAACTTGTTTGCATATCGCCATATCAGTCATCTAGTGCCACTTGAGTGATCTAACTATGCATCGTTGCTAGGATCGAGTGGCGTGGCAAGTTGAGTGGTTAACTCCTTTAAAATGATTGTGAAAATGCTAACATGCACATGGTGATGTATATTTGGTGGTGTTGGTACATTTTACAAAGGAGGTGTCGTTTGAGAGGTGGAGAAGTGTGGAGACTCCCTCTCCCTCCTGCCGGCTTGCGAGGCAGGATTCGACGAAGAAACGGAGGTCACTGGTAGTAACCGGACGCGGTCACGGTATGACCGGACACGTTCGGTCAGTGGCAGCAGCAGTTAGGCACGGGATGCTAGGGTTTTGCACCGGCGCGTCCGGTCACTCACGGGACCGGCGCGTCTGGTCAGGTGCCCAGAGGGACTGCAAAACGCGAGGGTTGATCGGACGCGGTGGCGCGTCCAGTCAGTCACGATCGGACGTGTCCGGTCGTGAAAAACCCTCTCTAGATCCTTTCTGTACTCGGACTGGACGCCGCGTGTAATGCATCCAGTCAGTTCAGCAGCACGTCCGGTTGGTGCTTCGCGGGCGCAGGCGCTGTGCGATCGGTGCGTCCGGTCGGTTGAGCAGCGCGTCTGGTCGCTTGGTGACCGTTGGGGCGCTGAGTTGACTGTTGAGATCTGGCGTTTGACGTTGAATGTGGGCAACACATGGATGGCGCAGGGTGACCGGATGCAGTGCAGCGCGTCCGGTCATATCGACCGGCGTGTCCGGTCGCTGCGAAAAATGCCTAGCGAAGGGGTAACGGCTATATTTGACCGTGGGGATATAAATAGAAGTGGTGGTCAGCCTTGGCAGTGGCTGAGCACCTTGGGGGTGTGTTTCCCTTGTGTGTTCTTGGTTTGAGAAGCCTCTAACTCACTTGTGCTTGCTAGATTGCAAATCAATAAGCGAGCGAGTGATTCTAGTGCGATTGCATCGTGAGGTTGCATCGAGTGGCACTAGGTGTTCGTGTTGCAAGCCAGTGGTGCTTGTTACTCTTGGAGGTTGCCACCTCCTAGACAGCTTGGTGGCTTGTGGCTCCGTCGAAGCTTGCAAGAAGATTGTGTGAGGTTCCGGAGAAGATTTGTGAGGGGGATTGTGTTCACCCTGCGGGGATCACGAAGAGTAACTCTAGTAGAGCGTGTCATTGAGCTACCACACTTGCGGTAGGTTATTGCGATGCCTTTGGGAGGCTCGGTTGTAGATACCGATTAGCCGCCGAACCACGAGGTGTTGGTCGACACAACGGGGACTAGCTTGGTGGTAACCAAGCGAACCTCGGTGAAAAATCATCGTGTCAACTTTGTATATTTCTTCACGGTGGTTTGCATCCTCTCTACGTAAGCTTGTACTTACATTATATACATAGTGCTTGTGTAGTTGCTCTTGTAACTAGTTTACTTATGTAGCTAGCTAGTTACCTTCTTGCTTGTGTAGCTAGAAGTATCCCCTTTGCATGGCTAATTTGGTTTGTGTACCTTGTTAGTCATATTGCTTAGTCTGTATAGCTAAGTAGTTTGTGCTCTCTAATTTGGCTTGTGTAGCCTTGTTATTGAGCTTTGCTAGTGAGCCTAAGAGCTTTGTGTTTTTGCTTACTAGTTGTGTAGGATCTCTCCGGTGTGCAAAATACTAGTGTCATAAGTTTGTGTGACCTTGCTCCTAGAATTGGATAGGTGAGCTCTTGCTAGTCTGGCACCTTATTTGCTTGATTTGGATCTTTTGTAAAGTGCTAAAGTTATAGATAGAGGGGTGTAGTCTTGGTTAGACCGATAGTTTTAATTCCGCACTTATTTCGGTTAGCCGACGTGATTAAGTTTTAGAAAGGACTATTCACCCCGCTCTAGTCCGCCATCTCGACCCTTCAACCAAGTGTGCTAGCTAGTTAGACCATGTTTTGGAGTACATTAGGTTGGTAGATGGCTTTCAATTATAGTTGCATACCTGGATATATACATACCTATATGGGTTTCTAAGTTCAAGTAGAGTATAACCATACCCATACCGATGAACCCAATGGGTATCAATTTCTGCCCATTAACATACTAGGCTGATTCGCGCGCTTCGTTGCGCACGCGTAGGGGGAGACAAAAAGATTAAATAGCACCAAACAATGGTTGAAGCCCGGGGGAGAAAAAACAAAAAGAACAGGGGCCGTAGTCCGAAGGAGAAAAAAGAACAAAAAAACAAAAAATAAAAAGAAAAAATAAAAGAAAAATGAACAATAGCATAGGGCTGAGGAGGCAGGGATTCCTGGGTGGTTAAAGGAAGTAGTTATACATGAGTATGTAAGGGCCTATTTATTTGCCTAGACGAGAGTGACTCGTATGGCTGGTCAAAGACAGGCTGGAATAGGACAGGCTAACTAGGTGCAACTACTCGTGTTTGTTTTCCATGTATGAAACGAGATGACTCAATCGAGATCATATTTGTTTGCTTGTATAGATGTTTATGACTACACGGAATCAGCCAATCTGGTAACCTTACCACCCCACCTTCTTCTTCCTCACCTCTTTGGCATTTCATCAAGCACCTCACTGGCATCTAGGTGCCATGGAGCAGCAGCGCGACGCGCATCTCCTCCACCTCGACCTCCAGGCTCTGCATGCTCCGCAGCACCCCCATGCCACCGTCCCTTTGGCGCATCTACCTCCACTAACGACGACAACGCATCCTCGAGCTTTGCTGCGCGTCGTCTCCCTCACCCGCTCGCGACAGCCTGCGTAGTAGTAGTGCCTGCACTCGCGGCCTACGTGGCTGCGTCCGTGGTGACCGAGGGCTAGTCGGGCGGCCATGGAGTGCCTCTCCTGCTCGGTTCTTACCGGGAGAGAGGCAGCGTGGTGAGCGACAGGTCACCGACTCTGAGCAACACGGCCTTGAAGGAGCTCCGTCCAGAAGCAGCGCCGGGGGTTGCCCATGGCGAGGTGGAGAGATGGATCTGCCATCGGCAAGCTGGCATGTGACGGCGGTGCTGCTCATGGCGAGGTGGGGAGGACCAGAGGGGGCGACGCGGGATTCTTGGGAGAGAGGCGAGATTACGAACTGGAGGTGACAGCAACACCCACCTGTGGCTGTAGCGAGCCTGACTCTGGAGGAACGGAAGTTTTTTCGTTTCTCTAGGTTCAGCATCTTCGCTGCATTAACGTGCGTGTAGGACAGGTTGGTGGGCTAGATCAGGCAAACAAACAATCTAAGTTACAGCTAGCGGGGCTAGCCGACCATTTGGGCCAGGGGAACAAACGCGCCCTAAATAAGCCCATAGTAGTAGAGTAAAATTTATTAGGTTTCAGCTCTGGTACCCATTGCCATCCCTACATGCGAGCGTGGGAAAGCTGAAGAAGCTTCTCTTCGTGGGCTTCCTCCGAGAGTCCACCTAGTTCATTTCCTAGACACCAGAAAAAATAGAAAAAAGTCTATTTTGTCTCCCTGAACTATCCTCAAAGTCTAGTTTTCCTCCGTGAACTCTAAAACCGGATAAATCACCTCCCTTAACTTTTAAAACCGTTCATTTTACCTCCATGACCTGGTTATAGGTGGTTTTCAAAGGCGGTTTTATCTTTTTCTTTTTATTTATTTCGGCTAAACTTTTGAAAAATTATAGTAAATCATAAGAAAATCATAAAATAGAAAATCTAATTTTCTTGTACTCCACGTGAGTAGATCTACACAGTGAATATATAATATGATATGTTTTAGTACAAAATTTTTACTGTAGCTTTATATCTATATTTTTCTGTAATTAATTCAAAGCTGCAGTTTTTATGGTCCAATTATGGTGAATTTTTATGGTAGGCTTATTATTATATAATTTAAATCTAGTAAAAAGTTTATGCTCATTGGATCATGTATAACTGAGTTATAGATTTATTTAGTTTTATACTTGTTAAATAGTTTTAAAATAGTTAAAAGTGTGTAAAAATAGAAATGAGTATGAAATTTTACTACAGTTAAAGCATAAGATAATTAGACCACCATAAACATAGAACTGTAGCTATGAATTAATTACAGAAAATTATAGATCTAAAGTTATAATAAAAACTTTGTACTAAAAATACCATATTGTATGTTTACTGTGTAGATCTAATCACGTGGAGTCCAATAAAATTAGATTTTCCATTTTATGATTTTCCTATGATTTACTATAATTATTCAAATATTAAGCCAAAATAAATAAAAAAAGAAAAAGACAAAACCGCCTTTGAAAATCACCTATAATTGGGTCAGGAAGGTAAAATAAATAGTTTTGTAAGTTGAGGGAGGTGGTTTACATGATTTTTGAATTCAGAGAGGAAAACTAAACTTCGAGCATAGTTAGACTTTTTCAAAAAAAAAAAAAAGCTACTGGAGATGCTAGAGGTGGGTTTGGTCGTGCGCGATGCCTAATTCTGGGCCGCTGGGACGTGGTGAGTTGGGGCCTGCCCATCGGCGGTCCTACCAACTGTGACTTACAAGGGCTACCCATGCCGACTGAAGAAAGGCTACTGGGCTGCTACTACCGTCGTAATTAGATGGTCCATCTCGAACTTAGTACGGAGTAGCTTTTAAGTTAAACAGCCCAATACCATTTTAAACAGGGTCGAAGCCCAATGAAGCAGCTGGCCCAAAACCTGACCCGATTCTCTTCAAATTCTATAATTTCTGGTGTTGGAATTGGAGTTGGAATTTGGACGTGGTGGCGACCGCCCGGCGGCGATATCTGGTTCAGAGTGGGCGTTGATTCGTGGAGAGCAGCTGGTGGGGCCCATCCGCCCAGTTGGCTCGGCTTGGCCGCTGCTGCCTGCTGCCCGTGCGCGCACCGGCCGCCCCACCTCCTTCTTCCCATGGTGGTGGTATCATCCCCTTCCTCTTCCTCCTCCCCTCGTGCAACCACCTAACCCCTCTCCCACCACCCTCCTCGCCTAGCCCGCCGCCACAGCGGCCGTCGACGAGCGCCATGCCCGCCGCGCCGTACACCTCCGCGAGCTCGCTGCTGCTGGGCCGCGGCAGGCTCCCGCGGTTCCAGCTCCAGTCCCTCCGCGCCCCCACCAAGCCCCACTTCCGCCGCGCGGCCTCGTCCCCGTCCACACCGCTCCCCCGATGCCGCGCCAGCGCGATCCCCCGCCCTCCGGCCCCCGTCTCCGCCTCCGCCCTCGCGCTGCCCGTGTCGGTGACGGCCGCTCCCCCACCGCAGGTGGAGGATGGCTGGGTGGGAGGGGCGGCCGCAGCCGTGAGGAGAGTAGCTGTGGCGGTGGCGTGCGGGGCACTCGCGGCGGCGTGGTGCCGCCGGGCGATGGCTGTGGGGGCGACCACGGCGGCGGGAGCGGGGGCCGGGGGGCCGGGGGCGGTGGAGGCGGCCGCGGGGATTGGAGGGATGGTGCTGCGCGGGAGCTGGCCCAGGGTGCTGCAGGTTCTGCAGCTGCTCAGGGAGCAGGGCCTGGTTCTGGCCGCGCTGCTCGGCCTCTCTGCGTTCTTCTCCATGGCAGAAACTTCTATCACGACGCTTTGGCCTTGGAAGGTGCGTTCAGCAAGTCTCCGGAGACCCATTTTCTTACACTCCTGTTGTTGCCATAGTAATTACTGTGTGTACGCGAAATGAACCATGCTTCCAGTTTTGCAATCAGTTTGGTTCACTGAGCTACGAGGTAGGATATTGGGAAACTTTGGATACTTAGATGAGCAGATTGGTATTGGTGTAGTGTTGCTGCTAAGAGGGGATGCTGCAACCAATAGAGATGGGGTGAGTGTCTTATGGGTACCTTATATCAACTACTATACCCATTCTAAATGGGTGATTATGCAATCAAGTTAGGATAATGAGTATTTGTATGAACAAAGCAAACGGATACGCACTAGCTTAGGCTGTTGGGTTGGGTGGTGGCATGTGTGGGTCGAGGATGGTGGTTGTCATGCACATCCTGCTTCAGCAGTGATGTGATAATTTTGTCTCGCTTGGTGATGATGTAATCCACAGCACAAGTTTGTATTTGAGAAGCGATGTCACTGCTGAGAGTTGTGCTGAAAGACATGGGGAAAGCATTATTGCTCCTTCCTTTTTTCTTTTTTTTTTCTTTTTTTTTTGTAGGATAGAGGGCTGAGCAGCAGGCATCACTGATTGACAAGCTGACAACAGCGAGGGGTTTCAGATATAATGATCAGTGTGCACATGCGCTTTAGTGACATGCTGTGCTAGTGATCTGTAGGAGAATTAGGCAGGGAATCTATGCAAGGAAAGTGTTTATTATTTTGAAACTGGAACTAATGACACTGGTATTGGATTACCGGTCTTACTGACTTTATATATAATCTCCCTTCACACCTAATCTCATCAACTGGATAGGTATTTCTGGTTCAGAATATTTATAGCTTTGAACAGGATCCCAACATTGGTGCTCTTGTAATTATCATTAAAGGAGTCCTGCCTCCTTGTTCATGTTTATCAACACTTAAATTCAATTCTAATTCTTCAAAGACTACAGCAAGGTGATCAATGTAAATTGATGGCTGGATTCGGTTATTCACATGTTGAACTTGCATTTTATTTTTAGTAGAGGTTTATTTACAAGCACAGGAATAATGAAGCCCTAGGTTTAGTGCATTTTTTTCCTCCAGAGTTGAGCCTAAGGATTCAAGTTCACTGACACTTATCATTGTGGGTTCAAGCATTTGCACACATATTAGCATATTGAAATGGCTAAAGTATTAGAGGTTGGTGCCAGAGTCTTTCTATAACAGCACACATGGGATTGAAGTTTGATTCATGGGAAAATTTTCAATTGAATCATGCTTGATGTTCAAAAACTAGCAAGAATCATAGAAATAGCAACACTGTATTGTGTTGTAGGTTGCATACCTTTTCCCCCTTTGCATTTGTTTATTTTTGAACATTGTTTGGAAATTGCTGTTGGAAAGTGATTTCTCTCAATTAGGGCTAACGGCGCGGTACTCCGCCTCGGCACTGGACCGGGAGACCACCGGCTGGCGCTTGGACGACCAAGACACCAGATTGCCGCCCAGGAAGACGGCGTAGCCGGAGGTGGAGCGGCGAGTATCCGGGCACCCGGCCCAGTCAGCATCGGTGTAGACGACGAGGTCGGTGGAGGTGGCTCGGTGGAGGAGGAGGCCGTAGTCGAGTGTGCCCCGGAGGTAGCGGAGGAGACGCTTGAGAGCCGTGAGATGAGGCTCCCGGGGATCATGCATGTGGAGGCAGACCTGCTGAACGGCATAGGTGATGTCCGGCCGGGTGAAGGTGAGGTACTGGAGGGCCCCGGCAAGACTCCTGTACGCAGTGGGGTCGGCCACCGGTGGTCCCTCAGCCTCAGACAGCTTGCCCTGAATGTCGACCGGGGTGGAGCAGGGCTTGCAATCAGACATCCCAGCCCGCTCCAGGATATCCCGAGTGTACTGCCTCTGGTGAAGAAGGAGCCCAGCAGGACGGTGCTCAACAGTGACACCGAGAAAGTGATGGAGCTCACCAAGGTCCTTCATCGCAAACTCCTGCTGGAGGGCTGCAATGATCCGGCGGAGAAGATGCTCACTGGAGGCGGTGAGGACAATGTCATCAACATAGAGTAACAAGTATGCAGTGTCGGCCCCATGGTGGTAGACGAACAGGGACGTATCTGACTTGGCCTCCATGAACCCCAGGGTCAGCAAGAAAGCAGCAAACCGGTGGTTCCACGCCCGAGGTGCCTGCTTGAGGCCATAGAGTGACCGGTTGAGCCGGCAGACCATGTCAGGGCGGGTGTTGTCGACGAACCCCGCCGGCTGACTGCAGTACACCGTCTCGGTAAGAAGGCCGTGGAGGAAGGCGTTCTTGACGTCCAGCTGGTGGACGGGCCAAGACCGAGCAAGTGCCAGTGATAGTACGGTACGGACGGTGGCCGGCTTGACCACCGGGCTGAAAGTCTCATCGTAGTCGACGCCGGGGCGCTGAGTGAAACCCCGGAGGACCCATCGAGCCTTGTAGCGCTCGAGAGAGCCGTCCGCTCGGCGCTTGTGAGTCCAAATCCACTTGCCGGTGACGACATTGGCGCCTGGCGGCCGGGGCACCAACTCCCACGTCTGGTTGGCGAGTAGTGCGGCATACTCCTCTTCCATCGCGCGGCGCCAGTGAGGGTCCAACAGGGCGTCGCGGACGGAGGAGGGTACCGGAGAGACCACCGCGTCACCAGTCGACGCCTCGAGGGCACGAGGCGGCAGGGTGCCAGCCGCGTGCCGTGTCACCATCGGGTGAACATGCCGCGGGTGTCGGTGAAGAAGCGGCGGGTGGTAGACCGACGGGACACCACGGGCCGGCGGAGACAGGGGCGGTGGTGTCGGTGTTCCCGGCGGAGAAGGGACCGGAACCACGGGCGGCGGTGGCCGCGGCCTGCGCTGGTATACCCGTACCGGCGCGGCAAACCGCGACGGAGCCGCCGGGGCAGGTGCCGAGACAGGGTCCGGCGTCGGCAACCGGCACGACCCCCCCGGGGCAGAAGCGGGGGACGAAGGCCCCGGGTCTGCACCAACAGGAGAAGGCGGGGCCGCACCGGAGGACGAGGGGCCCGGACTAGCAGGGGAGCCAGGACCGGCGGCTGGCTCAGAACGCGTCGAGACGGTACCTGCAGGAGACCACAAAGAAGGTGGCTGGACCACCGGGTCAGTGGGAAACAGATCGGGTGGGTCAGTGACCGGAGGTGTAGTGGTGCTGGAAAAGGGAAAGACGGACTCATCGAAGACCACATGGCGCGAGATGAGAACACGTCTGGAGGTAAGGTCGAAGCACCGGTACCCCTTGTGATCAGGGGAGTACCCGAGGAAGACACAGAGCGTGGAGCGAGGGTCCAGCTTGTGAGAAGAAGTGGCAGCAGTGTTGGGGTAACAAGCACACCCAAACACGCAAAGGTGATCATACCGAGGCGGGGTACCAAAGAGGGCATGGTGAGGAGTGGGAGCGGGACAGGCAGCGGAAGGAAGGCGGTTAAGAAGGTAGGTGGAGGTGTGCAGGCCCTCAGCCCAGAAACGAGCAGGAAGAGAAGCCTGAAACAGGAGAGTGCGCACGGTGTCGTTTGTGGTGCGAATCATCCGCTCGGCCTTGCCATTCTGCGAGGAGGTGTATGGGCAAGACATGCGGAGCTGAACACCGTGAGAGAGGAAGAAATCTCGGGCGGTGGAGTTATCAAACTCGCGACCATTGTCACACTGGACGGCCTTGATGGTGAGACCGAACTGAGTAGACACCCAAGTAAAGAAGTGGAGGAGCGTGGTAAACGTATCAGATTTCGCACGAAGAGGAAAAGTCCACAAATAATGCGAAAAATCATCAACAACCACAAGATAGTACTTATAACCAGAAATACTGATAACAGGAGATGTCCATAGGTCGCAATGTACAAGATCAAAAATGCGGGCCGCATGAGAAGAAGAACTAGAAAAAGGAAGACGAACATGTCGGCCCAATTGGCACGCATGACACAGTTGCTCATCATGAGCTCGAGTACATGGAAGACCAGAGCTACGACTGAGCTGTATCAGGGCATCACGTCCAGGATGGCCGAGGCGCCGGTGCCAGGTAGTAGAGGAAGCAGAAGCGACGAAGGCAGCTGACAAAACGGACGGCGAAGAAGAAGGAGCCGCCGGAAAGCGAAGAGTGTAAAGGGGCCCGGTGCTGTCACATCGGAGCAGAGGACGCCGGGAAGCCAAATCCTTCACAGTAAGACCAGAAGAGTCAAATTCCACAGAACAAGAGTTGTCAGCTGTAAAACGTCGAATAGAAAGAAGATTATGAACCATGGAAGGAGCAACAAGAACATCAGGAAGACGAAAGGAGCCATGAGCACCGGCGGTACCCACAGAGGAGACAGGAATACAAGAACCATTTGCGACCATAATGGACGAAGGAAGAGATGAAGAGGGAGAGTGAACCGACGAAAGTATACCGGGGTCAGGAGTGGTGTGGTAGGTGGCCCCCGAATCGGCGATCCACTCGGGTCCGACCGGAGGTGTCAGGCCCATGGTGGCGAACGCGCGAGCCAGGGCCGCCTGATCCCAGCCCGCGACCCCCGGTGGAGCCCCGGATGGTCCGGAGGGAGGAACCCACGGCGTAGTAGGCGGCGTAGCAGGGAAGCCGCCGAGTGGAGGACCAGCAGGAGGTGCTCCGGTGAGCATGGCCACCGGTGGACGCGAGTCGGTCCCGGTGGCGTGGTAGGGCCACATGGAGATGCGCCCAGACCACGGGTTCTGGAAAGAGGGCCATGGTGCCCCCCCTGTGGTCCACCAGGTACCGGGGCCTGGGTAGGTGCACCCCGGCCGCCCCCGCGACCCCCACCGCGGCGACGACGACCACCACGACCCCCCCCACCTCCGCTCGGCCCGGAGGGAGGGGGACCCAGGAGAGACGACGGTGGTGGAGCAGGCGACCGTGGAGCAGACTGGCGCGGCGGAGTAGCAGCCAGAGCCGTCGAGGAGGCCCCCGGGGAAGCAGTGGAGCCCGGCTGGAGGCCCTGTGTGAGCTCCTCCATGACCAGATCGTCACGGACCTCCAGGAAGGTGGGAAAGGGCCTCTGGCGGGTGATCCACGTCCTGAGGTGGGCGTAGCGGTCACTGAGCCCCCGGAGAACGTTGAGGACCAAGATGCGATCCTCCACAGGCCAGCCGAGGTCCCCCAGGGAGTCAGCCATGGACTTCATCCGGCGGCAGAACTCACCGACGGAGAGGTCACCCTGGACGAAAGTGCGGAAGCTCGCGTCGAGGCGCAGAGCCCGGGCCTCAGCGTTGCCCAGAAACTGACCCTCAAGGGCCAGCCATGCCCGGCGCGCGTCAGGAGAAGTGCGGACGAGGTCGTGAAGGTCCAGGGAGATCGTCCCCAGAATCCAGGAGAGGACGATGCTGTCGAGCCGGATCCACGACGGCGTCTGGGCAGCGACCGGGGCGTCGAGGAGGACGTGGTCGTCGAGGGCGTAGCGGCGAAGAGTGAGAACCACCAGGTCCCGCCAACGGGCGTACGAGGGCGACTCCGGCTCGAGGACGACCGGAACGAGCAGGCGAATGTTCTGGACCCCCCCCGCCTGGTAGTGCAGCTGAGCCACGAGCGGGTCGGCCGGGTCGTGCCAGAGGACGGCGGTGTGAGACGCGCGGCGACCCGGCGAGGCGGAGGAGTGGGCCCCAACGTCCTGGCCCCCCGGGTAGGTGAGTAGCCGCTCAGCCTCGGCGATCTGGCGAGCCAGGGCATCGGCCGCTTCGCGCTCGTGCTCCCACACGAGGGCGGCCGCCCGCACGCGGGCCTGCCCCTCCGCGGCCGAGGCTCGGGCGGCGGCAAGGGCAGTGGCGAGGGACGAGGCGTCACGGCCGGCGTAGATCTGGGAAAGAAGGGGTGGCGGGGCCGGGAAGGCCTGGGCACCGGCAGCAGACATCGTGCCGGCGTCCAGCCCGGCGCCGGGAAGGTGGATCCGCGGCTGCTGGAGGGCAGGCTGGTCGCCATCGGCAGCCGGGAGGTGGGGTTGAGGGTCCCCATCAGCCGGGAGACCCCCATCAGCAGCCCCCGGGTGCTCCACTGCCGCCGAGGTGAGGATCTGTGCAGGGGCGGGTGCTCCAGGTGGGGCAGTAGAAGGAGGAAGGGTCTGGGGAGGTGGATGGCGCAGTTGTGGTTGAGGACTGACTGCGGCAGGGCGAGGGGAGACCTCCAGGCCGGCGCCCGCGCCAGGGATGGCCGCCCTGGGAGCAGGGGCGGCAGGGGCGGACGCGCCTGGGAGGTAGGCGCTGGGGAGGTAGGCGCTGGGGAGGGAGGAGCGAGGGAGGAAGGCGCCAGAGGAAAGGGAGGGCTGGAGGCCGGCCGCGCCTGGGAGAAGGCCGGCGGCGGCGGCGTCCGCCCCCTGGAGCAGTCCAGCGTCGGGCGGAGAGGGAGCAGCGGCTCCAGTGAGGACCTGGGCCCAGGTGGGTGGGGAAGAGAGGGAAGGGAAGGGAGAGTAAAGGGAGGGAGGGGGAGGAGGCCGGCCAGCCATGGCGCGCCGGCTCGCCGGCGATGGCCAGCAGGGGGCGGCGGCTGGCGGCTGGGTGGGGAAGAAAGAGTCAAACAAGGCTGGATACCATGTTGGAAAGTGATTTCTCTCAATTAGGGCTAACCCTAGAAGGGTAGCTAAATAGGTTCCATACATGGGCCACATGGGCCTTAGCCTCATGGGCCTACATATACTCCAACAATTGCCACATCAAGGCCTAGTTTTCTAGTGATCTGCCTAGCGCCCAATAGCTAGCTAGCCTCTCTATTCAGGCATTGAGGCATCACCCCCTTCTACCCACCTAGGGCATTTTTAGATCAGTGTTTTGAAACCTTGCTTCGTAGTGGTACCCTTTTCTTATAGTAACTGACTGTATGCTGAGAGCGAATATCTATATGCTGAGACTTTGCTGTTTTCTTTTTTCCTTTGCATTAGGTTCGTGAACTAGCTGAGAAGGAACCTGAGAATGGTGTTTTCAAAATGCTCCGAAATGACGTAACTCGTTTCCTGACAACTATTCTCATTGGCACAACGTAATCCATGGCATTTCTAAGTTGTGCATCACTTATTGCAATTTTGTTTACTAACCCTAAACCCTAATCTCGGGCATAATTTGTATGAAATAGTGTAGTCAACATTGGCGCAACAGCAATTGTTACTGAGGCAGCAACAGCAATGTTTGGTGAAGCAGGTGTTAGTGCAGCAACAGGTGTCATGACAGTATGTCTCCTGTCTCATGCTGGCCTTCTGCTCTTGTGAAAGTGTTCTTGAATCTAACTATGGAGCACCATTTTTTAGGTCGCCATCTTACTTCTTACAGAAATCACTCCCAAAAGTGTTGCAGTCCATAATGCCACAGAGGTTGCTAGGTTTGTGGTAAGGTGAGAGATATCAAGTATAACTTAGTTTCAAACACGTTTATTTTGAGTACTGAACACTGTGCATTTGTTGCGATATATCAGACCAGTCGCATGGCTTTCGCTGATCCTCTATCCAGTTGGGCGGATTGCTACTTTTCTGTCTATGGGAATGCTAAAGATTCTAGGCCTGAAAGGGAGAAGGTAAGACTGTAAGAGTATGCATAATACTCTAGTTCTTGATCAACTAAAAGATAAATTGCTTCGAAAATATTCCAACTCAATAAGATCATGTTAGTCATAGATTATATCCCCCATTAGTTATGATATGCTTTCAAGAAGGATACACAA